>JTDE01002764.1:6903-24943 GCA_014338405.1 Paragonimus skrjabini miyazakii | reverse complement strand
TTTTATGAAAGACAAAATAGCACTCGCAACCAATCGTATTTCTTGCATACAATAAGCTCAATTTTCACAATTGTTATGATCAATCAGTAGTGCTTTTCAATGAGATGACCGTAAGTTAAATTCTAATCAAAGTGTTTGTGCGGCAAAAATGTTGAGCAGTGAGCCGGTGACCTCGTTTTAGACACGAGCGAATAATCAACACTGAGGTCCAAGTGCCACTAGTTTGTGAGCGCTGTTCAGTTGATTTTTATGAAGGAAGACGCAGTAGTTGTCTTGTTAACCCCAGTCAAAGACCGATAGACTAGTCTTCTTCAAGTTGACCGAAAAACATGTAAACTTTTGTTTCATATTCTGGTCACTGACAAGTAGTCCAGTATTTCATGGGCTAAACAGAAGCAAATGTTTCATTTTGCTGCAGCCTCTGGAGATAAACTTTTTAATCAGCTTCTTTTGAAGAAAAAACTATTGGCATGATTTTTATTCCCACTGGATTTCGTGTGCAGTAGAGTTTTATTATCTGATCAGGTGCAGAATCCAGTTAATATGTTAATCGTACCAACCAATGATTTAGTGACTTCCGTTTGTGTATAACCGAGTTATTACGTTTGAACTTCCAACAATTTTCACTCTGAGTAGTGCGCAAGTTTTTCGGCCACATCAACAAAAGTTATACTTATCTTACTGGCCGGAATTGAAGGTCAGACAATGAGAATATGGGAATTAAACTTAAGTTGTAGATTTCATGCAATGTTTTTTTTAAAATCAGTTCTAATGTGTAGGCAAAGATGTAACTTGAAGTTATCCAATATAGTTAACGGGAGAGATATTGTCTTTTCCTAGGATGATCAGCCAGTCTGTGTTTCGGGTGAACAAATGGATATAATGGACTGGTCGGTTTTGAGGCGTTTTCAACGAAGCGACTTTCTACGATTTCGAAGCTGTCAATTCTAATAAATACCTGCAGTTTTAATTAGTTCCGAAGGAACTGAAAGCGTAATTGTTGTTTATCTCAAACAGAAGCTAGCTCAGACGTCTGCTGTACTGTGGACACTGAGGCTAATTTTGCACGCTTCAATTGATAAGTATGATTATTTTCTCAAACTTGATTCACTTTGAATCGCTTTTTATGGAACCTCTTTCTATGGTTGCATATATATATATGCCCCTTGTGTACTGTTTACGTTGCTTTGTATCTGTTTGAGATTTAACTCTCTGAACAAAATTATTTGGTCAATAAGTTAGAACACGTAAATAACCATTTAAATATATAACAGATGGGAATCAATGAGACATTTTTATCAAAGTTTTGCAATCAAGGTGACCACAACATAACAGTCCGGTATTTAGCTTATAACTATAGTGGTCGCAGCTTATCTGGCTGGTTAAGCCATTCCACTTATGTTCTTAACTTCTTTACAATCCGCCATTATACAACAGGCCAATGCTATTGCTTTTTTTCATTCAGAGTTATAATTTTAGATGAAAATTTATTGCAGAATTATAGAGTTTCATATGGATGCTCCAAAAGATTTCATTTTTCCTACTTTTCACATTAGCACCCTGTGTTAAACAGAACCCGCTTAATAATGTAGCTTGATATTTTTGTAGAGGGCAATGTTCTATTCAACGAGTTAAATGCTTAGAAAATATCAAACATGTTCGTGTTTTGACTTTTGTTTTGATCAGTCAGTAATTTTATTGTACACATCGAATAAAGAATGCACTGTTAAGCTTATAAAAAGCATTTTACATGGGAATGTCGTTAGCAAACAGCCTAGAAATACCAAGCTTCTGGATACATCAAAGTAGTATTCTGGAACAACCTGCTGATATAGAAGTGAACGATAATAAGCAAATAAACTCACAGGCAAACGCACACATTACGCTGCTGGCAGAAATACTTCGGGAAATTGATAACACAGTAGTATCTTTGAGCGCCTCATTCATGTTTGCTAATAGAACAAGGCTTTTGCAACTTAATCTTACGTATAAAAATACGTATGTCTATAGCGTATGTTTATAGCCCGTTATGAGTTCATCTGATTCACCGGCCCAGTTCCATCCATGCAGACAGTCAACATAATTTGTGTACCCTCGAAACACAAACCTGAATTGCTATTTTGCTCTTTTTTATTAATCGCCCACATCACGTATGATATTGAAGCAGACTGCGTCCGCAAACTTCCACTGCCTGCAGGATTAATTTTCTTTCTCTAGCAGAACGTTTTTATGGTCTTCAGGTAATTTTCTTACACTAAGAATTGACTGTCAATCACAACTCACTGTGACTCTCTCAATTCCACAGAACTTCCTGCCAAAGCCTCGAATTTGATGAAAAATTATTGTGCAACAAACGGACTTCTATGGGTTGTCCAGAAGAGCTGAACCGTTTAACCATTTAACCAACCTGTGCTTTTTGTGAAAAAAGACGAAAATTGGAATATTTTTAAAGCGATTCTCTTACATCTTGACGATTATGGTTTTCTTTTGTAAGTGAACTTCAAAAATTCAAATAAAGTATTTGAAAAATATATCTGACATTTCACTCGAAGACTTATAAATATACGTGTTTTAAAGTTGGTCACAAATAATACCATCAATGCAGGAAAAAGATTCATTTTGCGATATTTTAACGTTTTGTAAATTCACATCAGTCACAACCGCAAAACATGCAAGTTATATATGACAGGTAGGCAGGTTATGGACAGACATTCAGTCAGACCACATATTAAGTGGTCACCACCACAGCAACCGTATGGGTTGCTTCAACCACTTTTGTGCATATAGCGTCAGCTCGTGAGTTATGATACATATGGCTTCGCTAAAGGCCAGTGGCTTCAGACTCTAAATCTCAAAATATCGCGTTGCTGAAGTTACTAAAGGGGATCCAATGTCAAAAATAATGTACCGTACGAACGCACATTGAAACTAATGTGGCGTATCTCAAATAAATCAAGAAAAAACTGCTTTTTATTTATTGATATGATAGCAGTTTTAATGTACACAAAACGTAACATCACCAGTCCAATTAGTTTTGTTACTGACAGTATCAATATTAAATCAGAAAAAACTAACGGCAATAACTAGCATCTTGCGGATGCCTCTTTAATTTGAATATTTCAACAAATATTGATCTGCATTTAAAAATTATATTGTTATAATACAGCATACGTCGTGGATCAAAATAGTGGATAACCGACTGCACTTACGGTAAAAACATGAAACAACTCATATTTTGCTTGCAGCTTTCATTAAGATCCCCATGTTCACCATCCTCTATGAAAGACTGTACTAAGAAATTTCACTGGTCGAGAAGTTCGGATTTCAAATTAATCATTGAAAATTAGAATAACTACTGTGTTTGTGTTATCGAGTTGACTACACAAGGTGGACTGCGTCTTTGGAAAAGGCGGCTGAATGTTGATTCCATGTTGTATCCACGCCGAACAAATGATCAGCACATCTGGTTTAATGGAGAACATTTGTTTATTTGCTGGTGCCAATCTTGTTAGCAATACCACTGGGTAGCGAAAATGGTTAAATTTGACATGTTTGCTTTGTCCTACAACCGGTAATTGAAAGCTCTTTCAATGGATTGGTAAATAGAATTGGTGCACTGCGGTGATCTACAGTACACTCAAACTGTAATTACTATAATCTTTCTATGTAAGATTATTCAAAGGGGTTTCTGGCAACTTTATCTTTTAAATGTCAATCATAAAATAGTGAAATCTAAATTCATTTCTTGTTATTTAGCACAAAAGTTATTGCAGAAACTGCAAGTGTTTACCTAATTCATAAAGATGTATTACGTTATCTGTTATGAATTGCCTAAACGTGAGAGGTAGCCAATTTATGTTAAACGTCCGAGTATAATGCTATGATATGTAACCTTCTGCGGTCTTCATTTTTAACCAGCTTGAAATATAATATTTAGACTACTAACAGTTCTACGCAGGAGATATCAAAAGACCGCATGGCTTCCAGAGTCAAGTTCGCTCGGCTGAAATAATGTGTTGTTGACTAATAGCCCCACTCGAAACACCTTATTTAACTGAAGTAACTCGTTCTGAAGTTTTGGTTTAAAAGTTGATTGCCAAGTAACCAAGGTATCTACGGATTTATATGTATTTTTCTTGAAATAAAACATAAAATACAAATAGTTGCAATGTCTTATGCGAACTACGTAGGTGCTTGAATATGGCCGCCATCCTCGTGAATCTAATGAATATGCTCGCAAATTTTGAGAAAATTTCCACTACATTCTCTTTTCATTCACGTAGCATGGTTTCAACAAAACTGAAACTGTATCATGATCACCAATACCATTGTTTTAAGGGGAAAGAAGTGAAAGCAATAACGAACATACTAACAGTCATATGACAACAGCAGCAAAAATATAAAGCGTGCCTTGTAATTTTGTCTGTTTGGAAGTAACTGCTGTGAGGCCTGGGTAACCGTTCTGAAATCCTAGTCGAAGGAATGCAACAACTGAGATTACGAAACAAATGTGTTAAATCCCTCAAACAACCATTTACATTAAGCTGTTATGAGCTGATGACTTGAGCAAATCACTTTTGATTGTTGCAAAGACACTTTAAAACACTATACGATTAATTATTGCTGCATCCAACTATACTGGTTGCAGCGATAGCCAAAATAAACATCCTGAGACTCTTGTCCTTTTACTGACTCCATGGCATAATCTGTTATCAGTGTGTGATATACTTATGGCTCTGATCCATATCAAAGTTTATTTTCCAGCTCTAACTTTGTCAATTGCTCTATTGATCCCAATCGAAAAATAACAAATTTTGTCATTCAAGTATAAACAATTTGAACTATCTAAGTTATAGCCAACTTCTAAAAGCTTTTTACTACCAACGAGAAAGTATGTACACTGAAAGACATCGGCTTTGTTTTGGCAGTGCATGTTTGCCCTTTACTGCATGCAGAATCGTAAGTGCATATATTCAAACTGTTTGAACTTCAGACACAATCGTTTTCACGTCGCACCTGTGCGACGACACCCAAATATTTCACAAAAAGTCTGTCAAATTTTTTCTGCGTTATAAACTACAAATTTTGTGTTGCCGCAAAATCGTCAAACATTTGTGTCGCATACTCAGCTGTATTTAAAATTGTAGCCACTTATGTGTCTGAGGTCAAAAAGCGTGTGTGCTTGTGCAGTGTACGTCTTTTCAGGGTAATTCTGCTATTTCTGCACACATGGTATCCACTTAAAATAAGACATGAGATAATTCCATAATGATGTAGCTGCACTTGAAGTCGGAAAATGATTTTGTGGCTGTTTCACACACAAGTGATTTAATCGAGTTGTCCCTTGGGATGTTGGCTACCCACGTAGCGTACTACTCGCAGGCAGGTGTCGGTGTCCCACCAGTTTCGGCGGCCAGTGAGTAAAATGTCAAAAACAATGGACTCATTATGACATTACCGAAGGTTGTATAACCTTACATTTACAAACATATCTTCTCTGCACGGTGCTTAGCTATGTTTGTTCAAATGCAGTCATAATTCGTAGTATTTTAATAAATGTGGTGTTACGGGCTCTGAGATGGGTGAGGAGCTTGTAGGACGTTTTTGCTTATACTTAAGACTATGGATGCAATTAACTCGTTGCGTAAATTTCGGTGAAAAATTCAGAAAGCATACTTTAGGACCATTATCTCGCTTTTGCTTTCTGTCGATCATTTAGGGAGATACAGAAATTCAGACACAACCAAAGTTTTATATAAAACGTAAATCATTATGTCTAGTTTTTTTATCTTTCACAATTCTAGGAGGGCATATTCAAGTCACCCGTTGTGAACTAGCGAATAACTGTAGCATTAATGGAATGTTTACAAATAATGTTGTAAGACTGTTGTGTTTCACTTTTGCTGTTTCTCAGCTATTCACGACGATATACTACTTCTAACTGATCTTTGCAACTCCGTCCTCCGTCTACTTTTTCATTATATTCTCTTTTGTTCCGGTGTTCCTCAGACGCTATGCAGTAATTCGATGTTGGCTACAGCTACATGGTCGGGGTATATGCGCGTATTGAAGTACATTCTGGTGTATGAGGTCATTTATGCCAGTATTGGCACAAAATGAGTACGTATGAAGTATAATATAGAGCCAGTTCATTTATATTACTCGAAATGTGCATTGCATTTCATTACATTCTAATACGGCCTACATTTTCAATGTATTTCTTTAAAAACTATGCAGTTCTTTTTTAACTTATCTTGCTTACATTTCCTGTTGTTATGGGGTGTCTTAGGGGTCGTTAGAAAGAGAACAACCAGTGAAACAGTAATCTATTTATAGCTGTCTAGAGCCAATACACATGGGTCCCGAGTAAACACATATGCTTTAAAGCATATGGGAATTCCCATAAGGACCATGTACAATAATCCTACGCCCAGTAATTCCGGTTGATGGTGAATTGGATTCGAAAGTTCGGGCTCCTAAACCTATGCCTGAACGTGCACAATAGATAATGATGTTAAAAAAAAATATAATTATTTCTACTTTTGCACACTTCTTCCGAAAACTAGTTGATGTGGTTGGTAAGCTTTGACTGTTTGAGGTGCATACGAAAGCTGTTTTTAATCAAATCGCCGAACGTTGCTTGCCAAAAATGCTTCACATTATATTAGCAGACAAAACTGATAGTATTCTTTTGAAAACCACCTTAATAAAACAGTCCTTTGTAGACTTCGGGAGTGTCGTCACAGTGACCCATATCACGACCAGACATACAAAATTTATATTCCCGCCATAAACGACCTAAAACCCTACGCATACTTCCTAAATTGTGTGAATTGTGTATTTACCGAAAATGAATTAACGGAATGTGTAATAATTTTAAAAACTCAAGATAAAAATGAGTAAAGGAACTCAGCAATATTGTAAACAGCGGAATGAACGCAATTATCAGTTGCAAGGGATTCGCCTTGAAGATCGTTCAAAAGGCAAAACGGTCCTTTTGGCGCAAATCCTCGATTTTTAAATATTTTTTAAATTCATATTCAGTTTTGCTGACATTTCTGATTGACCACATGTTAATCTATTTATCATCTGGTGTTTGTTTAACTTCTAGGCAACCAAATTTTACTGTAGTTGTTCCAGAATTGTCTGAACACGCATTGTCACCTTGTCTTGGGATGCAAGTCATCTCGGTTCATGAGGTATCTGGGCTCACCTTAAGGTATAACTATTTTACATCATTTCTTATCTATCGTTCAGTGGACATTTTCGTTTGCCAAGAAGCACCTAATCGACAGCAGTTTACTCGCACGTATAAGAGATTTTGTGGCGCAAACGGAATCCCTGTAACTGTGTGGAATGGCTGCTGTTTACTTTGTCGCATACGGACTGCCACTACCATTAGGTTTTATTATCGGTAGTTATCAGTAGGTTTTTTAACTTATCGCCTGCCTATCTTCACCCTTTAGATCCCCGTCTCAACGGTTCTGAAGTTTAATGAATTGTATAAGCGGATAATTGTGAAGACATGTCCAAATGAGCTGGTTGCAGTATATATATTACACTTTAAGTCTATCGCCACTGTAGGAACCTGGCTGTTTGCCAAGTAGCACTTCATAGTCATACCCAGGAAGGGCAATCCCGCGAACCAACTCGTCAAACTGTTCCGCACCTTATATCACACATAAGAGTTGTATGTAATACAACGTGCTTGGATTCATCATCAAACATTCCTCATCCTGGTCTATTCAGAGAATGAAGTCGCTAGGTTGGTCCCGCTGACCTGGCCCATTAAGGTCTGAGTATGCAGTATGCGTTCATACTAGTGGCTGCTCCACCCGGTTGACTTAGGCTATCAGAAACGTCTAACAAGACAGCATGTGTTCTCATTGGGGGCTATTCTGACCTGATTCACTTAAGCTATGAAGTACGCTTGAGTATGCACTGCAACTTCACACTAGTAGATGCTTCAACCTGATTCACTTAAGCTGTGCATGACGTCTGGGTATGCAGTCTAGGTTCACACTAGTAGCTGCTCCACCTGATTGACTTAGGCTATCAACAACGTCTCAGCATGCAGTATGTGATCACACTAATACTTGCTTTGCCCGATTCACTTAAGTTATAATCGGCGTCTGAGTATGCAGTGTATGTTCATACTAGTACCTGCTCCTTCCGAACCACTTTACCATGAACAATTTGGAGAATGAATACATGCGGAAAGTGATGGAAAACCCGTATTTGAAGCGTTTGGGGCGCATGGTAATCATCGTCTTTGATTCCGTTCGTTGTCATGTTGATTGGAGTATTTTTCTGCACCGCGATAGATGTTTGGCGTTCTAAACATCATAGTGTGACTAACTGAGAGGTATATCTCCCGGTGATCGGCAGGCAGCTTGATTTCCTTTGTTTCAGTATATTATTCCGTATGAACGCCACGCAACCTCAACCTAGTTTGAAACAATGTAGTAGAGTAAATAGAATTCACTTCTGAAGAGTGGAACATGATACCGTTCTCTTACACCGTTCCATATACACCGAAGATGGAAACAACCATATGATAGCATCATTTCCAACCATTTCTAACAGCAACGTTTCATCGACCAGTATCTACCTGAAATCTTGCAAACAAAGAGGAATAGTATAAATATCGTATAAACAAGGAAGCTGGAAATGTTGCCATACATGTTTCGTTATCAAATGTGTTAGTGTTCATGTTGAAATGCAATGTCAACACTGTATGGTCGTATATTTCCATTTCGACCATATCTGTAAAACGCCGCAAAATGAAGCACTATCAGGCTATAAGATGACGTATTTCATCTTGAAAATGGCAAGGATTGCACTTATCAGACTTGAAAAAGTGAGCTAACGCCAATAACGAAATATTTTCGCGAAAATGGTGGGAAAATGTTTTATCACCAAACCAATACTTTTGGGACTTATTTAACGTATTTCAATTTTTCCATTAAGGCCGCTTATTTACAGTTGATGTACTGTAAGTACCTTGCATGACATTCCGATTTTAAAATGTAAAAATATTTAAAAATCGAGGATTTGCGCCAAAAAGACCGTTTTGCCTTTTGAACGATCTTCAAGGCGGATCCCTTGAAACGGATATCTGCCAATTGATCTTTTCACCAACAAATGCTGAAAGCGATCAAGAATAGGTTACCACCGGTGAAGGTTAGTGACGGTAAAGAATGAATTTTGAATGCTGCGTAGAAATAGCTGAAGAATCGTTGTAACATACGAGCTGGCGGTTCAATCGATTCGAGATATGAACAGCATCTAAATTCTTATTATAAGTTCACACTGGTAGCTGTTTTTGGTGGACAAGTGGGTATGCGCTAGACCCTCGTCCACTAACAATTTAGAATGCCTTTTCTGCAGAGCAGTTAAAACGTAGTCCCAACAGACACCGAACTAGAGGACGCAGGAGGTCTGGAAACCAACCGTATTCTTTTAGCAGTGTTTGGAAGTATGATAAGTAGTTATCTCTATCCTAGTCTGGGACCATCGGCATCAACCAACGAGAGGAGGAAAGGACGCGCGAGATGGGCTAGAGCCGACTCGGCGGCACTCAAAACGCGCCAGGTGGAAAGTGCGTGGAACCTTCGAGTGCGTTAAACAACGCTCGAATAGGCCCGGGTCAAACGATCTTGAAATAAAATAATAGATGAGTCGTTAGGAAAAGGACAAGCATTCGCTGCCTGTAACTAGTTACACGTCTGAGTTCGTATCAGACCCCCTATAACAGGCGTACACAGAATCATGCGTACAAAACAGACAAGCGGGAAAACACTGTTGCAGCCGTGATCCTTATAAATACTACATGATCGCTGGTCATTACATGTTCCGCCAGACCGACGTGTATCACTGGCAACTTTCAGAACAATCACATGCTGGAAATGATGAGAAACTTGTATGCGAAGCGTCTGTGATACATGTTGAATGTTGTGTTGATAAGATTATCTTCCAGCATCGCGATGGATGACTGGCGAAAATGCAAACCTTCCAGTGATCGACAGGCAGCCCGGGTTAACCTTTTTCCACGAAACGTTTCGTACGAACGCCACGCGATCTCGATCGAGTTAAAAACAACGCTGTAGAGTGAGCAAAATTAATGTCTGGAGACTCTCAGTAATACAGTGGGACATACAGCTCATTTCTGCGCCATCCTTTACGCAACAAATGCGGAAACAGTCATATGATAACGTCACTTGTGGTCGGTTCCAGGGGCGGCATTTCGCCGACCAATATCTACGTGGAATCTCATAGAAAGACAGAAAATTGTTTTATAAACTTCGTACGGATAAGGAGCCTGGAAATGTTACAGTTAGTGAACTGCAAGCACTTCTAATATTTTAAAAAATATTCAGAAAACGAAGATTCGCGCCAAAATGACCGTTTTGTCTCTGGGACGATGTGAGGATTGTCACTAAACTTATTTCCCCTCGCTGTTGTTTTATTGCATTGTTGACAATAAACTGTACAATTGCACTTGAGAGATAAAAAAATGACTTGCCTAGTTTGGCTATTATCACTACTACGTCAAAGTTAGTTCTAAGGTTGAGCTAAGTTAATTGTTTCATTTCCGTATTATTAGAACCATCACAAGTGGCGTCTCAAATTTCTGTAACTTCTTACGATGGATTCCGCTGCGTGTAATCGGTTGGCCGCGGATATCTCCATCTTTTGGTCAAACAATATTTTCTAGCTATTGAAGTTGATAAAATTTTGTGACATGTTTCAGTTCAGTTCAGTTTCCAGGAGGGAACGGCTTCAGCCAGAAATTGTCCAGTTTCTTGCACCAGTGAGCTTCTGGGGGGCCAGCGCTCGGACGATAATGAGAAGAGATTATTCACTTCCATGAGTTAGTATGAGTGTTACCAAATAAGAGCTGAGGATTCTAAGCCACCAGCGCCTGCAGAACACAAGTTCACAGCTACCATTGATACACACAAGTTTATCCTCCCGTTGAAATGAAATGAGACAAGGTTCAAGTGTAAGACCAATGAGGGTTTGATTCCTATGACCTATACTTTCAGATGCTAAGACTAACTTTGTGAATAAAATAAAAACAATGAATGAGACTTGAAAGAGATAACAATAATAGCAAATAGAGACTAAAAGTTGACTAACTTAAATCTGCGATAAGGAAAGTACTTTGGAGACTCATCTAAACTAAATCCTCACAACAGGTCCGGGAAGAAAGACGGCCTGCACTCATCTAGTTTTCTTTTGAAGTCTGTCACGCTATCAGAGGATACTACACTCGGTGGAAGCATGTTCCAACAGTTGGTGACTCGATATACGAAGCAGTTAGCCCTGATCGATGTAGCAACCCTCTTCTTCTCCAATTTGAGACTGTGACCTCGGAGGTGTGAGTTTGTATGCAAGATGAACAGAGATATCGCCTCAACTCCGGCTATTCCCTTAATAATATTGAAGGTTTCCACCAAGTCTCCTCTAACCCTCCTTCGCGCAAGAGAATGCATATCAAGTTTTCTTAGTCTACCTGGATATGTGTTATCTCGCATTCCTTCAAGCAACTTTGTAAAACTTCTCTGAACCTTCTCAAGTAACTTCACGTTTTTTACCATATGCGGGCTCCAAGCCTGCACACAGTATTCCAGATGTGGCCTAACACAAGCTTTACAAAGCGACAACGACAATTCCGGGCTCCTTGACGCGAACGTTTTCCTAAACATATACAGCGTTCTATTACCTTTTCGCGCCGCCTCTATACACTGTTTGGAAACTATGAAGTTCCCCTCTATGAGCACTCCCAAGTCTTTAACTGTTTCTGCTCTTCTCAGCTCCCTATCCTCACCCTGCTTGCTAAAAAACCTGACTGGCCCTGTCTGTTACCCAGCAACCAGCTGAGTACACTTGTCTACATTCAAGGGTAGGTGCCATTCATTTGACCACTTCTGAACAGTATTCAAGTCCTCCTGCATACTCGTATTGTCGAGATTTCCTACAACCTTCACATCACCAGCAAACATGTAGCAGGGACACCTCAGGTTTTTGGTGAGATCATTGATGAACATTAAAAATAGTAGTGGTCCAAGCACTGATCCATGAGGTACCCCACTAATTACTGCACCTTCTGTGGACGTTTTCCCTGCTACCTCTACATGGAAGGTGCAACTTCTCAAGAAGTCCTGTATCCATTCTACCAGTCTCGAAGGAAGACAGAAAGTCCCCAATTTGGGGACCAGCAATCGGTGGTTCACGGAATCGAGTCTTCCTGAATTCCAAGTAGCAAACCTCAACTTCCTCTCCCCTATCCAGCCTCTCTGTGATCTCATCCAGGAAGCAAATCAGGTTGGGATGACAAGACCTATGCCTCACAAATCCATGTTGGTCTGCAGAGAGAAGCCTATTTTCAGTAAGGTGTCTCACAATCCTATCTTTAATAATTCCTTCCAGCAACTTCAGGGCAACTGATGCGAGACTTACTGGTCGATAGTTGCCCACCTCGTGCTTCTTATCCCCCTTATGGACGGGTATAAACCCTGTCTTCCTCCAGTCATCTGGGGTTATGGCCTTCTGTAGGGTAAGATTAAACAACACGGTGAGAGGCTCCTGTAAAACAACACTGAGAGGTGTTAGTATCATTGAATGGATACAGTCCGGCCCCATTGCTTCATTCACGTCTAGCTTATCCAATCTATCCTTAACCTCCTCCTCTCTTGCTTCAACTTCCTCCATCATTGACCCTCTTGCAGTCCCTGTGCTGAGTCCCACTGTGGTAGATCCAGAGTCCGGAATATGTACTGCCTCAAAAAACCGGTGGGAAACCTTTGCTTTTTGTAGTGGTGATTCGATAACATTGCCGTTGGTATCAACAATGCTACTCGGTCTTCTCTTAATAGCCCCCTTTTCTTGTACATAATTAAAGGAGGCTTTAGGGTTCTTATTGTAGTTCTTTGCCAGATTCATTTCAAACTTTTTCCTGCAATCATTTTGTATTTCAGTATATCTTATTCTAGCCGCCTTATACTGACAAAACCTGGTGTACCCCCAGACTGTTTGTATAAAGCCCGGGCTTTCCTTTTGCATCTCAGTGCCTTTTGGACCCTACTTCTTCATCACAGAGGCTTGCCTTGATGCCTGCTGCGTCTTATTGGTGCATGCGTGTCAGTTGGTTGCATAAGATTACCTTTAATTATGGCCCAAGCTTTGTTGGTATCATGGGTACCATGACAATCTATCCAACTCAACTTTTTCGCATCCGACCTCAGTTGTTGTATATTCATGCTTTTAAATGATCTACAATATTTGACTGGAGGGGTAGCGTAAACAAAACTAAACTTCAGACGTATGATTCCATGGTTACTTTTGCCCAAGGGTGTTCCGACCTTCAAGGTTGAAACTTTGTTGGGATTTCTTGTTTCAACAAGAGGTAAAGCTGTAACAGTTTGACCTTTCCTCCACCTAGTGACCTCATTGACATGTTGAAGTAATGCCTTATCGTTTAGAAGGTCCAGCAACAACTCACCAAATGTACAACTGGCAGCATGCATCAATCTCCAGTTCACTTCTGGAGCGTTGAAATCTCCTACAATGAGGAGCAGCTGTAACGTGCTCGTTTGTCTCCTGAGAACATTGAGTAGTTGCTCATCCTCCCATCGAGTGGAAGAGGGACTTCCGTAACCGCACAAGAGTAGCAACGTTGTTCTGCTGTTTGTTGAGGAATAGCTTAATAACTGAATATTTTTCACATTGAACCCTTCTTCTTGGCGCTGTCCATAATGCTGCGCTAGCAACAACAAAACACCCCCGCCCATTCTGCCATCGTGTCTATCTACCCTGTGGGTCGCATATCCCGGTGGGCATATATTATCGATGGACATATCCTCTCGTAACTAGGTCTCAGTAAATGCAACGACATCCTCTCCTCCTAGTTCCACTGAGAGCTCGCTCCGTTTGTTCCCTAGACAACCAGTATCGATATACAGTACCTTCAGAGACTTCTCAGGGACTTCACAACTACCCCTTGTTTCAATCTCCTTGACTCCTGAGCACTACACCCCGTTCTTCGTAGGAGGTTGTCCGGTCCTTCCTAGTTTCAGGCCAAACGACCCACTCTCTTTGCGTTGAGTTGCTTTTACAGTGGGTGAAAATCTTCCGTCTGTCTCCCCATTCTCCTGATTCACGAGAAAGCGTGTTAACCGTACCCGTGGCACCAAATCTTTAATGCGCTGTTGCGGCGCAATTGGCGATCAAGTACCACTGGGACGGCTAGTATTCTTTCACCAAGACGAGTCGTCCGGTGTCATCGCAACTCGACCCTGTGCGGCCATGTATACCTGCACCGCTGCCGCCAGGAATCTGTCTCGATGCCTCGCGTTGGTGAACTCAGCCAACATAGACCTAGGACTGTATGTATCAGCCTGCCACTTAACCAATCTCATTACTCGTTTAATAACCACATGCTCAGTGATATTCACCTTCCTTAGGAGGTTCACCAGGTGAAATCTCATCGCTCTTTCTCTAGCTTAACCTTCTTTCCTAATGAGCTCGGAAATGACTCTGATGACGACATTCCTACTTCTACCAAGGGCTAAATCCCCTTTAGTTTCGAGCCCCAACACGGCTTTGACCGAAAACTCACCCTGGTTTTGGACCTCCGTAAATCTTTGTTCATAGGATTCCATCCTGAAACAAATATTTTTAACCGGCCACTCCAGTTCTTAAGTTCTCTTCTTCCTCTTTCTCCATGGTCTTCGACCGATTTCCGGTTACCCACTATTTTGTCCTCTCTCAATTTCTAAGATGTTGGAATTCTGTTGCCTGAAGATTTTTGTTTCAACCTTCCGAAGACGTAAGCAAAAAATGTGCGTTAGTTCAATGGCATGGGGATTGAAGGAAAGATAACGAAAAGTTGCATTCTACGTTATTTCGGAAAACTGATGATAAACTATAATGAAAATCGATGTCATAGACGTGGAAACACATACTTTTATTGAAATTTGAATGTAATCAAGCGGAAAAGAGTGATTGTAATGTCGACAGTCGAACTGTGGTTAAAACATGAGTGCTAAGCTTTCTATAAAACTACAAACGTGAGGAACGCTTATAAGCCTACTTCAACGTAGAACAATGCAAAAAAACTGCACAAGTAAGTCGTGTTTTATTTGTTATCTTCGCCAGCTTTACAATTCGCTGGTACCACTGTTGTTATTTTTTACATGAAATTGAGATATACGCTTGAACAAAGACGAGGTGACCTGCTTGTTGATTTTGTTAAGGTCTGTTGCATTATTTTTGAAATTGCTGTGCTTTGCTTGATCAGTGTTGAAGGGTGGCCCTATTATTCCTTAATCTTTCTTGAGAACAAACAGTATTCACCATTTTCCATCTTACGCCGGTTACTGTAACCGGTAGTGACCAGCGATCGTGTGGCTTCTCTAAGGATCCCGGCTGCAACCGTGTTTTCCCGCTTGTCTGTTCCGTACGCATGATCCTATGTACGCCTGCTATAGGAGGCCTGATATAAACTCAGTGCCACGCTCTTCAGTCGTGCAACTAATTGCACGCAGCGAATGCTTGCTCCTTTCCTAACGATTCATCTATTATCTCATTCTTCAAGGTCGTTTAACCCGAACCATTTTGAGCGTTGTTTAGCGCACTCGAAGGATCCACGCACTTTTCGCCTGGCGCGCTTTTGAGTGCCGCCGAGTGGGTTGTGGCCCATCCCGCGCTTCTTTTTCTTTATCCTCTTGGTTGCTGCCGTTGGTCCCAGACTAGGCTAGAGCTAACTACTTATCATATTTCCAAACACTGCTGGAAATATACGGTTTGTTTCCAAACCTCTGCCTTCTCTAGTTCAATGCCTGTTGGGACTACGTTTAGATTGCTCTTCAGGAAAGGCGTATTAAATTGTTGATGGACGAGGGTCTAGCGCATACCCACTAGTTCACTACAAACCATTTCCCTTACTCTCATTCAGTCAGAGCCTCGTGCATTTTTGAATGTCAAAATAGATCATTCTTCTTCAATGTTCTTTATTGAATAGCTTATAATTCTTATCGTTTCTCGATTCGTGAACTGTCATTTTGCTGCAACCCAACTAATTACCATTCGTTTGAGTGAACTCAATTCCGTTTTACCGTCGTCCATTACTGAGCGGTGCCTAGTTGTCAGATTTGTTGTACAGGCACATTCTTTATTCAATTTCTAAGGATATTTTACATTCGAGGTGAGATATTTAGTTTTCATGTATATTGATTCAATTAGTACCGTATTAAATCCAGTTTCTACGAGCGCCTTCTCATTAACCGTTTCGAAGATAGATTATCTTCCTTGCCGTTGGATATTGGGATAGGCATATTTGGATCAACAGATTACGCGTCACTCGTTGTGAACCTGAATCGTTAGCGAACGATTCAATAGTACTCGAATACCTCAATATATTTGGCCCGAACACCTTGCCTTCCAACGAGGACGGGTAGCAACGCTCTCTTTTCATGGAATTCCGGCATTCTACGAGAATGACGAAATCGGATATTGTGGAAATGGCCACCGGTCCTGACAATTTTGGTGTTATCGAGGTTGATTCCGTTTCTGTGAACCGACAATATGCCACCGGACGATCAAGCGCTTCTCTGTCACTCAAATCTGCAGCGATTGCACATGAACCCTTTCCCCTCTCGGATGAGAACCGGTTGGACAATCATACCTACGGTGACCTTCCCCTTTCTATTAACCTTAATTCTTTAAAGTTTACGAACAGTTCTTCTATGCCAAATGTTTTAAGTGTTTTCAAAAGCTTTATTAACGATAGGATTCCACTTGAACCGAGTGTTGTCGAGCATGATTGCTGTCTGTTTGGGGCCCCTAGGACTAAGCAGGGATCCGGCCCATAGGTAGCGATAGGGACGGTTGTGACCCCACCGGAGAAGATGGAGAGTGTGTCTAACTCATCTGCTGCTTTTCCCGTTCGGCTTAATCATGCTCTGTTGAATGTTTCCAATGAAGTTTCTGATGACCTTTTTGAAGAAGAGCTGACGTTGAAGGGAGAGGAGTCAGAGTTGAGACGTAAACTGCTCGAGCTCCTTAGGAGGCGCCGTAGGCTTGTGGAAGTCGAACCCGTTCCAAAAGTCGAGACTAGATTTAGCACAAGGCCAAGGGATAGTATTACTCCCTCCGTTCATAAACGGGCTTCGGGAACGAACCCCTTTAGTTTGGATCCTGTTGAGTCTTTAGAGCGGGCTCTCAGACCTTTGATTCTTGGAGCCAGTCTTCCGAGAATTGAAGTTGACAGTTTCGATGGTTCCCCGAAGAACTACTTCACCTTCGTCAGAAGTTTTGAAGGTAACGTAGCAGATAAGTTGGTTGATGAAGGATCAAAGCTTTCATATTTATTGCATTATTGTCGTAACAGATCGAAAGAGGCGATTAATCATTGTACGCTCTTGCCAAAGGAGGTGGGTTTTGCAGAAACAATGAGAATTTTGCACCAACAGTTTGGCCGCCGGCATGATATTATGCAGGCGGTAAGCAAAGAAGTTTTCATGGGTCCTAAGTTAGTCGCTGGTGATGTTGATGGTTTGCGTGGACTAGCCAGTCAGATGAAGGACTGTCAGGCGATGCTGACGCAGCCAGATTACGGAGCAGAATTAAACTGCTCAACTAACCTCATTAAAACAGTCGAACGATTACCTCACCACTTACAAGAAGGGTGGGCAGAAGTTGCTGAGAGCATATCTGAGTGCGGAATGGAACCTAACTTCGGCGACTTATTACATTTTGTGGAGAAACGTGTGGCAGTCAGCGCTAGTCAGTATGGCCAGTTGGCCGCTCGCATTGAAAATAGGTCAAGTTACCCAACGTCCTCTGGAGTCAAATACTCGAGGTGCAACGTTGGAATAGGTGTACATTATGCGAGAGTGAACTTGCAGTACTCGGTTTGTAAGGGCATCCATGACATATTTGATTGTAGTTGGTTTAGCAGCAAATCTTTGGAGCAACGCAAGGCAATGTTAAAGAAAATAGGACGCTGTTTGGTTTGCTTGAAAGCGAACCATGT
>JTDE01002763.1:23469-82973 GCA_014338405.1 Paragonimus skrjabini miyazakii | reverse complement strand
TTTTGGTCAGGCTCATGGCTGTTATGATGATGATGATGATGAGCACTGAGTGGAAACCCCAGAAGAACACAAATGACCCTGACCCCCAGGCATGAGAGTATTTGCTCCCAAACTAAGGGCAACATAGCAGACTACTGTCTGCATATATTTGCTCTTTTAACAGCCTTGAATAATCCCGCCTGAATTGATGCACTAAAAGTGGAATGTTACAGTCAGCGACAGAGGAGAAACGTGTGCCAAAATGAAGTTTTAATACATTATGACGCGAAAGGGTAAAATTCAACTTCACAAATTATTTTTTCGAAGATATCTCGAAAAATAAACCATTTTCGGAGAAAATAGACTTCCCCCAACATCAGTTGTGTAATATACCACCTGATTATTGTAACTGAGTCTCTGTTCGTCTATTCCCCTTTAGCTTGTTTAACATGGTTGTAAATGGTAGGATCAGGGTCCTGCTCAGTTTTGCCCTCCGAATCCTTGCGGTGCATAAGCCTGACAACTAGGTCAAATAATCTGGGTATGTCAAAGTCGTAAACAAGAGGTCGGTTAATGATTAACAGTTCCCTTATTGTTTTTTACAATATTTTTGCGTCTCACGTAATGCAATACCAGTGTATTCATTTGTTTTTGTGTGGATTATCCTCGCTTGTCGCCAAAAATCGACCAGGATAATATATTTTTTATATTATACTGGTTTCGCATCGAACGTAGACCAACACTGTTTAGTAGTAATGCCCAATAAAATGCTCAACTGCTTCAATAAGATCTGCCCATCATATATGGTCAGGATGGATCATGTTTAAACGAATTCGATTTATAAGATAGCGCCAAGAAAGATGCATCTGTATTCATAACAAAAAAAGCTAGGATCCGAAATTAAGTTCGAGTGCTAACAGAAACTGATGTTAACGTCTTTATTATGTAGCAGACTTCACTTACCAAAGATTATCAGTGTCAGTATGATGTTGGCATTACACAGGTTTATTCGGCTTTAAAACTACAATTGATCAAATCCACCAATAGGATAGTTCCGTTTTCCCAAGTGTCATATTTGCTCACTCTGGTTGCCGTTCACCCTACTTACCAGACCACCTGAATACTAATAGAACGAACTGATGCTTTTCTTTTAGGACAAGTGAACGGATGACAAAGTGACTGATACAAACGAACATATATAGCAATTCAAATAGGAGTCCAGTAGTAAAACACCCAATTTAAACAAGTGTAGAATGATTGTTAAGAACCAGTCATCTAGATCAATATATACCAGTAAAACCTTTCTACTGCTGCTATCCAAAATATACTGTTCACCAAAAAGTTGTGGAGAGAAAAAAAGAGACAGTTAGCACTGACGTTGCTCACTTCTTTCTTCGTAATAAACTATGCAAACTGGCCTAGTTTCTGATGTGCTTCATCCGATTTTGTTTAAAAACACCGAAATTTAACGTAACAGTTTACCGTACAGCCGAATAGCAATCCATCTAGTGTAACCCCCCTTTGTATTCAAAGTCAGTATAGCACAATAGGGCTGCGAAAATTTCTCAGGATGGTCAGCGTGTTGGGTTGAAAGCTGACGTTCAAAAGCTTAGGTTTACCTCAAACAGATCCAGTATAGAATAAACAAAAGACTGATATGATACGATTTATGCTCGAGCACATTTCGCTGCATCTCTACTGATGTTTGCTGCAGACAAATTGGAATGTACAAAATCCCAAACTACAAAACAATCACAAAAGATCGAAGTTCAAAGCCAGTTCGGTTGCTACCAGTGTAGTATCAATGTCACAGTTTAGAAACTTCTAAGAGCAGCTATCTGAAATTCGTTCAGTTTCAGAACCTAGTGAGAATTGCTATAAAACCAAACTTGTCGATATTAAGCACAATTTTAGAATCATTTTTAGTCATCAGAGATGTCCCCTAACAAGGCAATATATCAATTCTCTTATAAGCTTACCTGACAACGAGATTGTGATCATTCTTTATTCTCACAAGGGGTCTGGGGTAATAGTAATGAGCCGTACGGCTCACACTGACAAACTGATTGCAGTCCTCAATGATCGATCAGAATTTGTGATGAATGAGCAAACTGATAACCTGGTAAGTTCAGACAGACGGGTTAGCAAAAATTGCGGTTGCTATTTGAAAGTAATTCTGTAGACATCACAGTTTTCAAAATCTTTAAATCGTGTGGAAGTCGGATTTTTCAAATGTATGAACTCCTCAAAGTGGTCAAGTTTAGGATTCCGTTGAGATCAATATTTGTTATATTCAACTCTCCATTGGCCAAATGGTTGGCAAAATTACTGAAACTGGTACGAGATTCTATGACAAAGTATTGCCTGAAAGACGGATTTCACCTAGCCGCCCTGTTAGAAAATCTCGATATGTTGACAAACGTATGGCTTCATTGGACATAAAATCGTTGTTCACAAGTGTGCCGTTGAAAGCAACTGTCAGTGTTGGCTATCCTATATAACTTCAGATTAGACAGCTATTGCAACCCCGGAAAGTGAACTGTAACGTCTACTTTTGCTGTGTAAATCTAACACGAGCTTTAACTTTCAAGGTAGATTGATGGAGTCGCGATGGACAGTCCATTTGGTCCAGCTTTAGTCGATATCCTTGTAGTCGAACAGAAAAACCAAATAGCAAGCAAGTTGGACAGTTTGGTCCTCTATAGAAGATGTGTTGGTGATATACTTTTAGACACAGACGACCAGATACTTGCAACAGAATTTCTAGGCCGAATAAACTTTTTACATCCAAACATTCGTTACACCTCAGAAGGTGAAACTAATGGCCGATTGCTGTTTCTGGATATCAACAAGAAAACGGATGGATCCATTCAACGTGTTATTTATCGATAGAATACGTGAACCGGTCACTACCTACAATTTCACAGCTTTCCTCCAATAGTATGAAAAGAGGATTGGTATGCACACTGTTTGACCGGGCCAGATGGCTTTGTACTAGTGATGAACTCCGTCAAAGAGAGCAGACTTTATCAGATGACAAAAGCATTTATGATAAAATTCAACACGAACAATGTGCAAAATAATTCTCAACCCACAGTTCTCAAAAAGACAATAGTCTTACAACTATCGTTCAAGGGAGACAATGTGTGTCGAATGGTTGAACAACGCTTAAGATCAGCTGTTGTCCGCCCATTCTTTGCCGCGAAACCAGTGATCGTGTACAAAACGGTCCGAGTTCCCACGCCCCCAGTTAACCAACCGGCGTTTCACTTTGTCAAATCACACCTAAACTATGAATACAAGTGTGGATGCGGAGCATCCTATGTTGGCAGAACTGAGCGGCAGCTTGACACCAAGGTTGTCGCACACATTGAAACGGGCTAAACGAACGGTCACGCAATCAAGCAACTTGACAGCAAACACTCGGAAGGAGCTAGTGTCATCGATTACCAAGCATCACTTGATGGGCAATATGTGATGGACTCATCACAGTCATTTCATGTTCTATTCTGGACCCGAAACAGACGTTTACTACAATGTACGGGGCCACTGCAATCAGACACCATCACACCGTTTTGTGCGTACAGAAAGAACTGTTTGTGACGTTGATGATGCCCTGGTAACAAACGAAATGGTTTTGAACTTCGATCTTTTGTGACTGTTTTGTGACTTGGAATTTTGTACATTTCAACTCGTCTACACTAGTAAACACCAGTAGATATGCCGCGAAATATACTCGAGCACAAATCGTATCATACCAGTCTTTTGTCTGCTGAATTCAAATTTACAACGATGGTTGTTTCACAGATAAACTATAGCTCATGACAATGGACTGCAGAAGTGCTAATATATTATGGATCCGCACCATGATGATAGATATCACTCTGCTAACACGAAAGCTATGGAACATGTGTTTTATGTTGGCAGCAGCTTTTACTAACCACTATTAGGGTTAATGGTTAATTTACCAGCTACTTCATTCATGTTGCATATCACAAATGTCAGGATAACATGACAGTCATTATCTTGTCGCAGATGGAAAGCGCTTCAGAACTGCAAAGCCACAGTATCTTGATACATTGGTTGGATGCAAAGTGATGGCTTATCATCCCAGTCTGACAATCGATAAGATGTTGCTTCATAGCCGACCACTGTAACGAGCACGTAGTACGTTTGTTATGACTATGCCAGCATGTAGTCGATCGTGAACATCGTAAATATGTCACTCGGTGCGATATCCATCAACTTTACGATGAACTGTCCGTATTGATCTTGAAATGGTCTTTGTCGGCATAATTGCGATTAAAGTTAAACAACTAACCATAGCTGCCTGATCAAAACAGCTTCCTCATAGCATGTCTTACCCGTATAACCACGTGACTGAGAAATCACCTTGACAAAAGTTCCTGGTAGTAACCGAAACGTCAGTTTTTTTTCTTCTCCAAACAACGCTGTATTACTGACCGTTTGAACAAGTTACACATTCTAATTACCGTTTGAAAGAAAGAAAATGAAAAATACCATCACCGTTTACCAATGATGTCCCATTGAAGGATTTAATTTTTGAGATATAAAATCTGCTTCATTTGTTGCATGTTATTTTCCATAAGGATAATGAATAACCTCTCACTTCAGGTTCCAGCATACTCGATTCAGCTCCTTTACTATGGATGTTGAACGTTCCATCTGGATGTCGGGCCATCACAGTCATGCGTTTACGTACTGAATCGAATTCGAGAACTGCATCTACCAAATACTCCAGTTTGTCCACTCGATGTTTCTGATGCTCAATCATAGTGTCCGTGTCTTCATCAGGCAATCGATATTCAATGAGTAGACGTCGAGTTTTGTTATCGACTGGATCCGGTTGTGTAGAGACAAGACTTAATCCGAGACTGGCTGCTGCTTCAACCAAAGCTTTCTCATCCGGTGAAGAAGCCTTGAAACAAAACAAAAAAAACAAAAAAAGAGATATTAGATACCGTAACAGACAAAATGACTAATCAGTTTAAGTTATTCAAGACTAAATATTTCACTTCCACTCTCAAAGAAACATTATGCATCTACAATGAACTGGTGGACGATTATTTTGGAACTCTACCAGCCATAGAAATCATACATTCCGTTTTTGCGCAGAAAATAACTAAACTATAAATTTAACTTGGTTACTGACTACTTCGTTATGCTTATTTTAAAATTGGTTTTTTCCCTAAAAATGTGTTTTTGTGTTCGGGAAAACTGGCATCACAAGCAAAACATTCTAAAGGAGAATAGAAAGAAACAATGTGGCAAGCAGAATCGTTTTCGTCTACTCTTTATAAAGTTGGATCTCTAAATTCAAGGTGGAATATTACTGTCAGGACGAGCTTAATTTAAACAAGTTATGAAAACAAGTTATGAATTAACCTAATAGATATAACTAGAACTAACATTGACTCAAATGGAACCTTGAAACAATAATGGGTCATGGAAATCACAAGTCCTAATCAGTGTTTAGGACGCGCAGAAATCGGTTATGCAACTGGGTCTTTATAACCCCAGATTCGGTCGGAATTCTGCGTCTTAAGGATTTCGATTGACCAACCTCAATTTAGTAAATCGTACAAATAGTTGTTGATGGGTTGAGGGCACAAATTGGACCAGCGAGATATGCGATAATTACACTGGTGCTCCTCTTGGTAATTACATCACTGATCCAGGCTGGGTGATGTTCACTGACATGTTGGAATAGATGTCTGGTCATGAAACCCAGAAAATTAAGGTTGAATAAGACGCCTTCTTCGAACACAGACCTAATGTGGATAACTAAAAAGTAATTTCTGAATGAATGTCTTCAAA
This sequence comes from Paragonimus skrjabini miyazakii, assembly GCA_014338405.1. Taxonomy (NCBI): domain Eukaryota; kingdom Metazoa; phylum Platyhelminthes; class Trematoda; order Plagiorchiida; family Troglotrematidae; genus Paragonimus; species Paragonimus skrjabini miyazakii. The sequence continues at coordinate 77,156 of JTDE01002763.1, read as the reverse complement.
CTTGCGAATGAATATTTCGGATATTTACTTGCCCCTGACGGACCATATAATAAAGGACTGTCCGTGGACGGACTGTGCAGATGCTAACGCAATCGGAGTGACGCTAGGTGCACACCGGTAACAAGTAATCTTTGATGAGTGAGGATTTAATTGGCTGACATGGCGAGTCCAGCAGCACAACTGGAATAGCTAGAAGTTGCAACAGAATCGTATATAGAGTCTTACTTTTCGGACTGTCCACACTTTTGGACTATTACAAGAACAATCTATTGAGGGTTCATGGAATGTATGGAAAAGCTGCATGTAATGTGCACAGAAAAAAGTAATAGAACTTGGCTAAACACATTGTGAATTTCATGGGATCACAAGCCTGTAAACTAATTTACCACGCAGACACTGGGATGACCGATAACTATTCGTCTTACCACTGCGGTCAATAAGTACCATTCACTTGAAATGGGGGAATTGGTTGTGTTATCGGGATTGAAGTCGTTTTGTAAAATGGAACAACATTACGAAGGGTTTAAGCGATGGACAACTATGGATGTACAAACTCAAACCAGTCGCCAATAACAAACTTTCTTCCAAGAGAGACCGTTAGACAATAAAACACCAAAATAACTATCCGTGTTCGAAAAGCTAAAGGACATGGAAAGTGACCGAATAAAAGTACAAATATTTTCAATCAATTCTCCCGGTTAGTAATCAGGAGAAGATAATCCACTCAGCTTGGCTTCAAATTGAATACTACTCACAGCTTCGAATTCGTCTGATGACTCTCGAGAGAAAGCGTTTTTTAAGGCTCATCAATGGTGCGTATTCTTCTCTCGAAGGGAGTATGCACTTAAGAATGCATGACTGGTGGGTCAACGTGTCTGCCATTTCTCCATTAGACTTCTAATGAACGTGACTAAATTACCATATCCAGATACTTGACCACAGTCTCATGTGAGCAGTGTTCACTTTGCCCAGTCATTCTGACAAGGTAATCGGTCGTGTTCACCATGTTGTATGATATGCAGCGTCGTTAGTGAGTAGTGTGACACGAGGTGAACAAGTGGAAACAAAACGGAAGTTTTCAAATTAATGAAAACCGTGTGGTGAAACAGACGATTGAAAACGTGTCTTTGCACTGTGCGTGACTTGCCAACAGAGCGAGTGACGACACACTACCGCCAATAAATGTGAATGCATTCCAGTGGTGCAAAATAGTGTTTACAGTCGTAGTTGAGTATTTTCACATATATTGTAATGGACGTCGAAAAACAACGACTTTCCAGGCCAAACGTTTGTGATCATACCAAATACCATCGATCGGTACTTCTCAGACAGGCTGAAACAACTGGCCTCATTGAAGCAGTTGAACAGTAATCACACCAGATATTGGTAGATCCTTTAGAGGTGGTTAGCTCGGCCCTGACTTTTGTGGATTTATTGCAGTAGTGGCCAACATGCTCCCGATCACGTAAGGTGGATTATAATATCCGGTCCGGATGAGAATATGTATTGTCTATGAGTTTCAATTGAGGCAAAACCACTATCTAACTTCTGTCGAAATCGAACGGTCAGAAGTATGTGAATTCCAAAACTGCTATCAAATGTAACAACCAAACTCTTCAACTACCAGTCAAAATGTTTGTGGGCGATATGCTAGCATTTATTTACGAATTTAAGTAGTGAAATCAGAAGACCAGTTTTGCAAGGCGGTGGTACGATTTCCTTCGTTTGCCTCTTTTGCGGGTTTTAACAGCTGTAAACCATAGAAGACAATAAATGAGACGATCATCTTCTAGGTCACGTACTAGTAAGTCATCCGTCAAAATCATTACAGATTGAGTGTCATGATCAGCAGCTTTGTGTTCACGGGACCGGCTTGTCGGACGCCGTCAACGGGATCTCGGTTGACTTCAATATGATGGATTTGTGACGATGTATCAGTACACGGAGAGCATTTTTCGGATGGACCATGTGACCGGTCTTTAGCCCAGATTTGATGATCGCGAAAGTTGGCCTGCACTATCTAGCTGAGTCAGATCGTGCCAAATTACGCATACAAGGTGATCCCACCGTTTTCCAAAGTTGGGCTTCTAATCTCACTATCCAAACAGAGAAGCATGAATCATTTTATGATCACCCCATCAATAAACGCATGTTGGATTGACTCGAAAAATGTACACGCACGTTCTTACTGCTGAGATGAAAACTGTCACCAGAATGATAACACGCTTGCACACAATAAACTGCTAACACGGAATGTTAAAAGATATGCCTTTCGAATGGTCTATATTTGAGCAGGTATTTCGTCATATTGTAGCGAAAAAGCGTCCAGTAAAGCACAATCTTTATTGCCCAACTCGCTAGTTCACATGCTTCGCGCGCGCTGGCGTTTATGAGTCAGCATTCCAGTCCACAACACCCCCAGGTTTCCGTTCACGCGTCGTGTGCACTTCTACTTGGTTTAGGTGTGTGATTGGCGCCTTCTACCCGGAGGTTTTCTGCCTGCTATTCCTCGTCCGTTGATCCGATTTCGTTGAGCGATGGCTTGTCCGATCGCTCGTGCTGTCCTCCGTCTATCTACTGTAGGCTTTGAACGTACTCTACAGCCGTGTCGAGATATTCCTGAGAGTGTTCGAACAATCACGTCTTCAATTTGGTCATTCATTCTATTTCGGCTGCCACGTCTCGCCCGTTGGTCCGATCCGGTCGAGCGATGACTCATCCGGTCGCCCACGCCGCTCTCCATCCGCTCACCGTGGGTTTTTGAACGCAACTCCCCTATGTGTTGGGGTATTCCGCCGAGAGTTGGAGTGCTCGCACTTCCTGCCTGACAATCCCCCACAATATTTATGGCTTGGACATTGCGTTTTACAAAAGCAATAGAACCGATTAACTTGGAAATTCTTACGCACAACCATCATCAGCAGTTTGGTGCAAATGGACGCATGGGCAGTGCAGTGTAAACCACCGCGATTGTACTGAACCTACGACACTGAAAGTTGATAGGAAGATGACAAATGATGTCAGCTTTATAATATGTATTCGGCATTAATTAATTAATTAACGTTATCAATGAAATAACGACGATAAGAATTTTTCCACCGAAATAGAATGCTTGACTTTTGGATGCTAAAAGTCTGGGACTGCATTACTTCAATTTGAAGATGAATAGCCGCTGTTTGCTATGATATTTTCTGCCTCATTTGCGGGCATGTTGATATGTAGCTTGTATCAGTCAGACCCCAATCCATTAAAGATGCAATGTTTAAACTGTGCACATCTTGTAAACATATTTCGTGAGGCATTTTCTTCAAGTGGAATCAAACATGCTAGATGTGATTCCAATGAGGGATGTGATCTCGAGGAGAGATCTTGAAACATTATCCTCTTAAGGAAATGGTGACCCATTGAAACTGTGTTCCAGGTATCTAGCTTGTCGGAAATCTACTTTATCACTTAGTGAATAAGGGTAGTTTTAGCGTTCTGTAGAGCATGACCCCTTGAATTCTGTTCGGACAAATCTATTTCTTTATCTTTCCTTCAAGTAGGACGAAACCCCCCCAGTTATCTACGTAAGAGCAGTACACAAGCAAAAAATGTTTTTTACTGATCTGCATGTTGAGTTGATTTTATACGTGCAGGATATCTTACCAGATCATCGTTTAGCTAATTGGGATGTTTAGGGACTTATCAACGGCAAGTAGCCTTCACAAGTCTATCTAACGGTTGACCGGTAGGTTGCAGTTCTACTCTTATGTTCACATGCAACTTTCAAACGTTTATTTATGTTCAATCTACAAATGTCATCTACAATAATGGCGCACATTCAGGTGCATAACGCGGATGTACGTTCGCACCTTTCGAGGCCAGAAGTATTGTCTGGGAACAGAAAAGTTTGTGCACCTTACCTCTTGCTGAACTACATCTGCCTCATTTCAAAAGTCGAATTATACGTCAAGTATTCTTATAACGTACTGCACAGAGAGTTTCAAATCATTTTTGTCAATGCATCTTCTGGGTGAGGTGATCTGGTTCTGATCGTCTGATCATTCACCTAGAAAGTTGATGGAAGGTCAAACATGAACCAGATTTACCAACTTCATCTAGATACGTTATCACATCAACAGTTTTGGGTGTATCAAATAGCTGAGCACTCAAAAAACATTCCTATTTTTTGATTGAAACCATTTACTACGAAGTATCAAATTGATGTGGGTTGCCGTAGTCTTACTATCTCTGGGCGTCTTAATTCCAGTGTAACTGTGGTGATTCACAGTGTGCAGTGTATATGCATTCAGTTACGGCTGACGTTTGTTGAAAATACTGATACTGTGTTAAACGGTTCGGAAAAACGACGGACAGGGAGGTAAATTGCATTATGTATAATTATCGTTGTTAGCTATGAGCCGCATCTGTCGGTTCCGTGGATCAGGCTGCCACTTGCAATGAAAGCAGTACAAAACCCAACCACAAAAGACAGTGCACCTTCATTAAATCAGATATTGTCACAAGTTCGTGCGCTTTCTAAATATTCATTGAAGAACTGTCATGTTGCTCACACAATCAGATTACCTGCCTTAAAATAACTGAAGAGAGTAACTGTAGTCAAACACTGAGAACTATGTGAAACTTTCACATGAACGGGTAAGTTTACTGATCCATAGAGCAAAACTGAGTGCATGCGCATCTTGTAAACTTGAGCTTTCAGTTGACAATTACTTGTTTATATGAAACCAGTGACATTGAGGACTGCCGAAAGTACTATATAAATTGGCTATCCTACTGGACACTTTCTCAACAAGCTGACTTGCTGATGCTACTCAGATAGTCGAAGCAATCAACATTCTACAGGAGACAGTCTACAACCAACATATGTAGGGTCACTCTCAACCCAACCTTCTATCAAGACTACACTTTGAAGTTTCAAATCCCACACAACACCAGTCACATAATTTAACTGGTTGAGCAAGATCTCTGTAGAAAAGCTGTGTAAAGCAATATTTCGATTCACTCTCATCAGTCACCAACATGAAACCAGTAACCGAAATACACTTCAAGAAATCAAAGTGAAAACTCTTCAGCACTTGTAAAATTTATCACTTTGCGGGTGTATGTCAGCTTTTATCACAGATGAGTTTGAACATATTCTCAACTTATCGGTTACTCACTTTACCAAAGCTCAGTTGGATGTACTTTCATTGTGTCAAGTCTTCAAGATACCACGAAAACAAGTGAACAAACCCAGGTTCAATTTTAAAACTTTTATGCGCAAGTTAACGTTCTTTCTCTCGTCTTACTGAACAACGCGGACTGGTTTCGCGCAAAGTTGGTTGATATCTTGCATGAGTTTCTATCGGCCGCAGTATGCCAACGTTGGTGTTTTTCCGCAGAACACTACAGAGTCATCAAGGTGCTCAGAGAATTGATTGGCCTAGTATTACTTAAGCCAGACAAGGACTCTGGCGTTGTCGTAATGAAGAAAGAGAACTACGTAGACAAGATGAATGTGGTATTTTCTGATGCATGGAAATTCAAATTGGATATCAAGCCTGGTAACAGTTTTTTTGATTGAAAAACAGATATCGGTGAAACTGCAAACATTGTTGCTGCATGGGTACACTTCTGAGATTCAGAATAGGAAACTAAAACTAACAGGTACACAGACACCGAAGATGAGAGGTTCACCAAAAATCCCACTACGACCGATATTATTCATGAGCTATTCGATATACCACAAACTGGTGCGATGGTTAATGGATATCACTAAACCAGTTCGTGAGTTATCCCACAGTTGTGTTTGCAGTTCCTTTAAACTAGCAGAAATTTTGGAAGATAATTCAGTAAGTTCGCAGATGATGTACTCGGTCGATGTAGACTCTTTACTTACTAAGGTACCGCTGAGTGGAACTTTCGAATTTTTTGTGATTTTATTTTTAGTCAAAATGTAAATTTAAGTATTTATTTTTTTACGGGAGACATTCCGTTTGAATCCGATGTTTTTAATTATAGTCAGGTTGACGGTGTAGCTATGGGTAGCCCAATGGATCCTATATTGGGGATGCCTGAAAGGAGAGTTTCAAGAAAGGATTTCGAGGGTACTGATTTACAAACGTTACGTGGACGACATTTTAGTTTTTTCTGATGAATGCGCTTTTATTTCATTTTATAACTATATGTACTCCATCTACCCAAACCTCACTGTCTCTTATGAGGTAGTGGAGAAAAAACATATTTTCGCAAATCCAATTCAAAGATGACCACCTGACTAACGAAATTAGTCACAAGTTGATATCGGCGTTGCAACCGACCTACCCAGCTGACAAACTGCGCATTTTGCTAATCACTAGGGGTCTGGCTCTTCATAGCGGTGATACACACTCAACCGATCATTCTGTCCCCCACGTAATATACCATTTCAATTGCAGTTGCAGTGACGTCTACATTGGCAGGACAGATAGGCGCTTGCATCAAGGTATGGCGGAACACATTCCTAAGTGGTTATCAACCGCAATCTCAAAATCGACCTGCTGACTGTAACAACCTCGAAGACCTCGGCTTCATCGCTCGCCAAACACATCTTAGCAACCGGTCACCTAGTTGACACTGTCAAATCGTCCAGGACTTCGTTATATAATTGTAACCCGAAACTGCTAGCGATTAGTGAGGCACCGCTAATCAAACAACATCTGCCAGTTTTGTATGCACACAAGGCGCTGACGCAATCAGTTTCCTCGCTATGGAATTGAATGCGCAATTAGCGCGCGAAAGGTCAGAACTATGTGGTTGCTTCGTTCAGTTATTTTTACGTGCATTTCCTATAAAAATTTGCTAGTTTTACGTTGGCGACTGATGACAGTAAATCGAAATGTCAACATCTCGTGATACATGCCTTCTCTCTCTTTCGACTAAATAGATTAAGGGAACTCAGTGTTTTAGAATAATATTGTCCGCATACTCGACATAATTCAGCATAATGACCAGCACAAGCTCTAGTGTGATGCCTTTGAAACCTTCCAATGATCCTTCCACAATATCATACATCGTTTAGTTTAACAGTAAAAGAAAAAGCTGTGACTACTGTGGAAGACCAGTTGAAGTGGAAAACGTTCGAAATCAACATCATTAACACAGACAGCAATACAACAGTGGTTCTCGCTAAGGCTTGAATGTCACACAAACATTACGAGAAAAGCAAACCCAATACCGAAAGAGAGAAAAAGAAAAGAGAGGAGGGGAAAGGACCTTAAAAGAAAATAGCTAGTTCTGTATTCAAACATTCAGCAACAAAGTGCTACACATTGCACACAAACAACCGAGCTAATAGTGAGAGTAAGGTGTCATCAGCAAAACAGCTGTCTCACAGATTTCAGTAAACCCCGGCAGTGAATACATACACTTCATAAAACAACTCAGACAAATCACTACAACATTCACTCCAATCAGCTAAGTTAGTTGCCATCTCACATAACGTCTACAACAACCGACTCCGTGAATTGCGGGGTCCCCAACCTGGGAAACAAACCCAACCTACAGTAGCTAAGCCCTCGGTGAATGACTTCATCCCTCTATGCCAGATCACCATCTATCCACATCGCACTTCACACCAATCGGCCACAACGTCGGCAACTAGTGCTTCGTGTGGCAGACAACCAGCTGGCATTCCTAGTACATTGCTTAGCCACCTAAGTCTATGTAAACTTGAGGGTTAAACGGGAGAATTCGTTTATCGATCACTAACAAATACACGCTTCCAAACTTTCTCATTGCTTACTCGTTGGTGCCATCCAATACAAACGACCGAAAGCAGACATCGGTGCTCAAATACCTGAAGATGGTTCACGTATTCTACCGTGATCAGTTACATTTCGCTGAAGTAAAATATTACAGCTCTCACTGTTGCCCCATTTAAGCAAATAACAAGCTCCGGGGAGATGCTTCTCTTTCTTCATAGATGCCCCAGATTGACGAATATTGTCCTAGCTTTGGAGATACGCGCTTCCATTTCATTCTCTACACCTCCACTGCTGTCGTTGATGCAGCATCCCAGGAACACAAACCTGTCAGTAACCTCCATGATATCATTATTCAACAATAAACCTATATAGTCACAGTAAACCAACAGAAGCAGTTCACAGTTCGAGGCTGCAAAGCGTATTCTAAAGTATTTAGAAGAACATGAAATATCTGTAAGATATCCGCACCAAGTTTTGTACGAATGAAGTCAAACAGTTTGGGCCTCGTGTTTAACAGGTTATTGATGAATGGATTGAGAATATCACAACGGTATGAGCAAGTTTCAATACTCTACGTTTCAACCACGTTGGGTGGCCTTCCTCAGGAATGTTGTAATCGATACCACACTAACAATGGAACAGAGGTCACGTGGGAGTTGCCGTGGTTAGGTCAATCTGCGTCCGTTCAAAATGTGCAGCACTGACAGCCTCACGTATATTTTTAAGGCAACGCGTGCACTCGAATACTTACCACCCGGAATGTATACGTTTTTGTTGGTACAATTTAGATGGGCTGATCCATCATGTATTACCCCACTATATTCGGACCTCTGTCATGGAACTGATTAATCAGTGTGAATTACAGTTTTTTTGCGAAAGTAAGTGAACGTCAAAAAGAAAGTTTGACAAGCTTTTTGGGGGATTACATCACGTTTCTTCCGCCCCACAGTCAGTAACGCAACGTTTCTCAGAAAACGTGATTGTGAATCTCTCATCACAACCACTCAGTATGGATGAGATAAATCTGTTTAAAAAAGGACTCAATTTCAACATTCAACGGAAGCAACTTTAACCGATGGATATAATTTGGGAAATTAAACCTGCACCAAGCAAACTGGTTACAGATGTTGCAAATGAAGCACTATTCAGAATTGCAAGCGTTTTATAACGAGAACCATAATGCAATGACCCCAGCGTGGACGAATGGTCGCGGTTGTCCGTACAAGTTGAAACAAATGCGTCATGGTCTCTACTAAGGCCACCTCACCTTCTTTGAAAAGTGCTCGCACCACATCATCTACACAATCGGTTCGATTATGGTTGAGAACCAAGATGCATTTACTGACCTCAGTCTTAGTGGATGATGCAGTTAAACTGGGTTTAAGTTTTCTGTAGAACATCTCTCCAAAACTTGTTATGTGAACTGCCAGAAGCAATGTTCCTTCTGGCTTTTAACAACTCCAGGGACGTCCCCGAGATCCACCGTTTGTTAATCCCACGGACCCCGTGCCGCATACTACAATATCTATTTCATGAATGGCCTGTGAGATCTCTGCCCAGTACCTATTAGGATCTTTCGAGTGAGAACGGCTAAACCTGGTTTGTTACTAATGTTTCACCGACGGTATAACCAGTTTCTCTACAGCCAATGGTTGCTGTCGGTGGGGTCGTTGTTCATCAAGGATAAGAATGAAACGACAGTATACCAACACACGATCTGAATCCAGGCATGTTCTTCAATAAGAATGACAGTCCTGAATGGAACCCCGCCATTCATTACTAATAGCCATGTAGTTTATCTAAGTCCAGGCGAGATTCGGAGTAGAAGGGCACTGTGTATAACAACCACGCGTACGTTGTCTAAGATTAGTGCTGGCTGCAATTAGCTCATGCTCACCGCACAGCTGTAACAATCGCCTGCCATTATTCAAGCGGTTTGGTGCTATCTCAAATCTGTCATCTAAACAAGACACGGCCTCATCTAGACGGTCGAACTAGGAATTCATACCTCTGGCCAGAATGACTACATCAGAACTGTTGAATTAGTTGACATTTTTCTGGTATGTTTGTCGTCTTTTGTCTGGTATGATGCGGAACGATGAATCCGTAGAGGTATGTTTGGTCTGATTGTAAAAAGTCTATTCTTAATCTGCCTTTATTTCTTTGCTGTGTGCAGTAAACGATCATTACGAATTTTGTGCCATAACTGCATATAAAATGTTTACTTTCTTCCTTCTTACAGCCATTATTGTCTATCTGTTAAAACTTTCTCCCTGGTGTTGTTGACATTCTCATCTTCATCTGTACCTGATTGTTTTAATGAGGTCACTTTCCGTTGACTGGTGGTTGTTTGTAAACATGCGCTTAGATACCCCATTTTGAACTCCTTTGCTGGATAATTTGTGCACCCGGTTGATTCACATTCAAAGTGAGACAGTACCTTTGTTGTAATTTTACTAAACAGTACTGTATAAATTCCAATCCTTTCGATCGCCTTTTCGGACGTTTTTTGAACTTGGAAGATAGTCCCGTTAACCCCAGCGTCTTAATAAACGTTATTGGAATTGTTGAATACGCGTTACTGAATGAATTACACTAAATCGCCAGGAGCAATTTAACAAGAACCATATGTCGATCGAAAGAGAGCGGCCAGATCCCAATGAAAAGTGTACTTGACGTCGGTGTCACTACAGTCAGTTGGAGCATAGGCAGACACGATGAGAAGATTTCTGAATGTTTTGTGTCCATAGCGGGTCTTAATGGAACCCGCAAAGCGGACGACACATATTCTATTTTTTACAGGAATTCAACCGATTAATGTGGCCGCATTCGTCGAGCTTAAGAGTACACCTACTCCAGCCTGACCAGTTGGGTGGCCATAGTGTCATCCGAAATGCATAACCAGTATCCGGTAGACAATGCGCGTGCTATTAGTTCCATACTTTGAATACTGTCCTGGATTCCAGTCTCCGAACTGCATAGTTAATTGTTTGTTGGAGGTTACTGGCATTAGAATCACCAATATTTAGTGGTTGTTTTAGTTTGGAGAGATGGAAACTGGAACTGGAGAGGAAGGGGATGTAAACGAGTGACGATGGTCTAGTTCAAAAGCTGACCCTCTGTGCTGTGAGTCGTGTGGTTTTGTTGGGATCCTCACCCATGCCGGTGCTTTATAAGCTCGATGCATTTGTCAGTAATGCTTGACTGTTGACTGAAACATCGATGTCCACTTCCGAATTTTGCTGGGGTCAGTGGGTGTATCGGAAACTACATAATGCCTCTGAAAAATATTATATGATTGTGATCACACTCTGAATAATGCGACGACGCTCACTGTCGAACACTGGGCAAACGGACTACTCGTACTCTTGAGAGCAATTTTTAAAAAATTTCTTTCTTTCTTATACGGAAGATGGTAGTGCCATATTTATAAACGCAGTTCTATTGTACAAGCATCATCGAGTATTTCACTATTTCGGCATTTCTGCGCGATCATCGTTGCGATGGTGAATGTAAATGCCTTTTCCTATCCCAATAGACTCTATTAGGTTAGTCCAGATGTGGTACCTTCGGACGCCTCCAATTCAAATGACTCACTTGTAGTTGTAACTTCAGAGAATTGCCTTGGTTTTGTGATTTTGGCTGTGACATTAAGGTCAGTATCAGGTGGTGTGGCTGTCAAAGGATCCTGCCGGGGAATAATCCAAGTCGTCGAAAATACCGTTTAGTTTGTTTTTGGAAAGGCCCAACTCTTTACTGTTTGAATTGACTTTCATAGTTGCCACGGTCGTGTGCCCTTCACGAGCGTTCTCAACCTTTGTGTCAATTTCTGGCACCTCGCCCACATGCCCATTTTTTAACTGGGACCTCTCTGTACTGTCAGAATCTTTGTCTAGTTTGTGACAGTGTGGTCTTCGGACTGAGTGACATGAAAAGAGCTCTGTTCAGAGGCCAGCTTTTTTTCTGTTTATACTTTAGCCTCCGGTGGTTGAGTTGGCCGGGAATTTACGAAATAGTCGTTGGTCTTTACCGTTGACCGTCGTTCCGTTATTCTGTTATTTGTTTACGTGCTCGTAGGCCGTTGATCCAGTTACAACAGACCCCATCTGCAAAGGTCACATCACTTCTGGCACCTGAATGACTAACCCATTCCAAGAGGCTTGTCCAACAAAGAAAACAAACAACGCAATAGTTCATCTTTTAACCGTTCGTTGAAATTTCTCAGTATAAGCTAATATATTCGCAAGAGACATGCTAGAAACTGGAATATTCAGCCAAAACTAAAAACATACCAGCAAGTGGAGCATAAGTAAAAATCTTTTCTAGTGAGCTGTCTACCACAATCGACTAAACAACAAGTCAAGTAACTAGTTGATTTTCTCTCGATCGTTCAGAGGAAGCAGTTTTAGGTTACACGAAAGGATAGTTTTCAGGTTTCGTACATGAGTGGTTATACTCAGTTTTTATCTCAAAGAAAGTAAACTGTTCAGTATGAATGGCATAGATTTATCACTTCACAGCTGATAGCACCCAGTCATTTATGGCTCCAGTGTATGGGAAGCTCAGATTCCTTATAATTTCTGATATACTTTCTGCAATATACCAAATTCTTAGGTCGTCAGCATATGGCTATCATAAGAAGTTTACAATCTATAAAATCCTGAACACCAATAGATTGAATAACAGTGATTTGTACATGTAACCTTGTCATATCAGCATTTGCGTTGTATTGGCAAAAAGCTACAATGTTGACCGTTATATTTAAACGGTGATGCTTGAGTTAAATGCTGGGACACGGAGGTAAAAATCCATTTGTGCCATGCATGCAATTGAATGGGCAGCTCAGTCATATGCTTTCAAAAACTTTGGAATAACTATAGTAACTGGTTTGTCATGATCAGCCGCATATACCCATAAACCCCAGCTGTAATTAGATCGATAAAACATGAGAATCCTCTTAGGAATCCACATTCAAGACTAAGCACTTGTGAAATTGAAACTAGATGCTGGCTTAACGGGTCATCATTCAAGAGTTCTCGGACAGTCTAAACAAACGACTCAACCGGTCTGTAACGAAAGGAGCTGGTAGCAATCACAACCAGTTACGGATAACGAACCAGGTAGGTGGACTTGCTAGCTACATTTCGTATTGTCAGTTAGTATCCGGCAAATCTGTTACACAACACATGGTGACTAAACCCTGGTGCCACTAACTCGTCAGTTCGACTGATTAGTAGACCCACCAAATTAGCCAGTTACCGTACAACTATGCAACAAAACCTCATTCAACACTGAAGGTATGTTGCTCAAATAACCACAAATAATTGTATGCCTTAGAAAAGTAATACTCACATCTGATTGCAACCTTCCCGCTCAGATAAAATTTTCAGTCAGCTTTCTTTTGCTCATAGCTTTTCAGCAGTCTACCTTTGTCATGACCAGCAGCTGAACACCAGTCCACGTTCTCACCTGGCAACAGTTGATTACTTCACTACTGATGTCACATTAATCACTACCAAATCATTATATCGTAACCAAAGCACAATAAATATAATAATTTCGCTGAATTTAACCTCGGGAGGTGTCTTAAACACGCAGGTGGTAGCTGGAGTTACTGCATCCTCTCTCGAGACGGTCAAATAATCCGAAAAGTACTCAAGTTCGCATATGGCTAAGATACCTAGCTGAATTCAAACGCTACAGATAACTGTGAATGATATTCAATTCGCATTAGTGAAATCTCTCCCAGTTTATCAAGAAGACGCTCATTCAGTGTCGAATTCACATATAAGTTTCCTGTTCCACTTGCCTAACTGTTGTGCAAAAAGCTAAGTCAACGCATGCAGAATACGGCAGAACCCAATCCAAAGATATACGTGAACGGAATACGATATCAGTGAGGAATGTGAACACCGTGAGCAATAAAAGCTAAATATATGTACGGTGAATATATTCTAGATTTCAGTTTACCTTTGAAGTACACCGACACAAAATTTACGGTGGACAGCCAGGGACAGCCGTCAACGAGCTTTCATTCCAGAAACAAAGTTTTGGTAAGGTGTGCTTCAAAGACAAAATTTCTGGATAAACTGTATGAAACCTGTGGTCAGTTGAGACTTATTTTAAACGTGGTAGAGCAAAAAGACTATGATAAATCACACAGACTGTCTAAATCCAAATATGACAATATTAGAAGAGAATAGCCTGAATGCCAAATTAGAAAAGTACTTTCGTTGTTCTATTCTCTTTTTAGTTTTGTCTAACAAAGTAGGGAACTTTTTATCGTTTGGAAACACAGTCAGGTAAAAGTCATCTCCCGTATAAGCCTGAACCAAAATACAGTCGAATGCACAGACTAATCTGAGATGTAGACGCGACTTTGCTAAAATCGCACTTATTCTATGTCAACTACTCATGGCCAAAACAGTATTGGTATGAATCCAAATAATACTGATAGCATACACAAAAGACCCCGTCCATTTTGAAGTACATTAGCAAAGACTTTAAAAACTTTGGAGTAAAATGTATATGTTGGAAACGAAAGAAGTTTCTATGGCGGAATGGTTAACTTGAGCACGAACATAATTGAGGTCAGCGAAAGTGCTAAGCATGACAGGTTGTAAACAGATCTGATAAATCACGGCAAAACAATTGTTTTAATTTTTATTACATGACTGAAGAATAAGTGGATTAGAACAAAATGAGAGTAATATTATCTCAACTAGACAAAATGATGTCCCTAACCGAAATGGAGTCAATGCAAGTCTGTAAGTTTGTACAGTTGTTCCGGAAAAATAGTTTATTTTATTTCCAGATAACAGATCATTTTACATCAAGTTTATCTAATATCATTTTTACTGACAACATTATTTGAACACAGCGCCTGTGTCCAACACAAAATCTGTAGATTTACTGTTGCTGTTCAATCTCTAACCCGCGTAAGATATGCATCGATCGATCGTACTGTTGTGGCAATTTCATAACTAACTGGAATGTTTTCCTCGGTCAATTCTCCTGACTGTTATCATCTGAACAGTTCAAATTAGACACATCTTGTCGATAAAGACGTCTACTCTACACAAACAGGGTGGTATGATCAGATAATATGTGCACCATTAGCCCACAGGTAAACAAGCGCCTGGTCAAAAATTCCTAAACACTGATTAACATTCTTCGAACTTTGAAATCTGTTAACTGCCATATTTACCATTGTCGTATCAAACCAAAATTCGGGCGGTATTGGAATGTACGTGTGTAATTGCGTAAATCAACGACGGTACAAACCATACGAGAGTAGATAACAGTAAACTGGAATACGGTAAGCAATGATCAGTTGATAGAATTAAGCATTGTAGCAGTTGAGAGAAGATTTTCATTGTTTATTGGAAACAGGTAGTCGACATATCTGTGGAGGAATCTTAGGGATAGCGTGGCTCATTAGTATGTCAACCTGTACTGTACAATAACAGCATAGTCAAAAGTTGAATTGCCAAGTCATTTGTATGTGGAATTTTTCGAAGAACTGTCAATCCTGTTTTCAACTTACATTTTGTTCACTTGTTTCTGTTATTGCTTTCTGTGCAAGGTTCAACATCTAAATTCAATCTAAACTTCACACACACTTTTCAAACGTTTATGGTTACATTTTCGAAAATCCACAAATTTAATCGCTTTCATCTTCATCATTAGATGAACACTTTATTAAAACGCACATTCACCAAACAATATTTTTTTACGGAAAGACAAGCAGTCTGAATCTCAAAAGATAACGATACGTTCAAAGCTACGGGGTAAGAGCTTGGAATTTGACATTGGTTTTTGGTTTCACCTCTACAACAATTCAAATAACTCCATACACGGAAGCCGTTCACAATATTGCTGATCAGCATGTTACATTTAACTGTGTTGTAAGACCGAGTTCACTAAGCTCGTCAGCTTCCAACACCTTTGTATGGTTTGAAGGATAATCTACACCAACACTAGTCTAGACCTTTTCTATCTCTACTTCAAAGTTTTATCTGCTTTTAGTTTCTTTGTGCCATCTTTTTCTTTGAACCATGTTCTTTTGTCTCATTTTTCACAGTACTCATTTCAAACGCTAGGTGCACATGAGAACAGGTATTCAGTGATGTAACCATCAGCATCATATACTGTTTGAGTGGTAGATCGTCTTGTAATCAATCTCTCTTTCACCACGTTAGGAACGGAAGTTGTCCCTATGAAGTTACAATTTTCCTGTGAAAAATGAATAACAACTTCCGAGCTGCATTCCATAATTCAGTGTATTCCACAGATGGATCAAATGTACGCGTTTCATTCACATGAACAAAATGGTTGAATTCAGTTGTCATTTTGAAAAATGAGAATACCACAGTTGAAAAAGTATCATTTTGGAATAGCACGTTCAATACGGTCTACAGTTTATTGTAGTTGCAACTGAAGATGGTGGTATCAAACACAGAAAACCAAAATCAGAGTTACCGGGAGTCACCATTTTTAGGGCTCGCCAGATGTTACAGACAAAAGCACGTGCCTACTGTTCCCAAACTTTTTCAATCTTGAAAAACAAATTTTTATGGTTTACAAGTTTCACAATGTCTAGAAAATCACAGTTCATTGTTCCCTACTTAATGTAACCAGTACAAAAACTGTACTGGTTATACGGAAAATGAAGTACAGCTTTTGCCCACCAACAGAGAGTAGAATTCTTAACTGGTAAAAAAATAACAGCAGTTCAGAAGATATATAACGCAGAAACGTTTTAACCACATGTCATGTAACGTCAATCCGCTCTTGTCAAGGGAGGCAGTTAATCAGTTTGACTAAGGCGGAATTAACATAAGCAGTTGAGGCATATTCATCAATACGGAACATGTATATAGTGTAACGTAGTTGAATTGCTGCAGGCCTAAAATCGTGTTACGAGTCCAAACGGAGTGATAATTGGGATATGACTGGAAAATGCAGATAAGTGAATCTAGTGTTCATCAAGTAACCGCCGTTAAAATCCCAGTATATAAGGAATGAGGGAAGTATATCGGGTGTCAGTTTGTCAGTGAGTCACATGGATGATCAATCTATCTAAAAGTATTGGGTTTGGATTGAGTACGAAAGTGAACTTAGCACAAAGAACAACAGTCGCGTCCTTATCGGTTTAAAGATGAACTGTTTTATTGCGCATTTTTTGGGATGCAGTCGATATACGGACCTAATTTCTGCGATGTGAAGCATTCGCCTCGGTACTGGTTTCAAGAGTATGTTGGAGGTGGCCCTCGATGATTGTAAATGTGGATACGTCTGCACATGCATCGGCAAGCACACACTAAAGTTACCTTAGAGTTCGACGGTCGATCGTCTTAACAAACGCCTTTTATAGACTGGGCGTTAAACGGATCTGACGACTGCATTTAGATTACTCTATAACCCCATACTGAAGCACAGTTGGAATTTTATCATGATTTCAACTAAGTGTCACTTCTGCCAAAATTCACTTATAGCCCGATAAAAATTAGAGTAAATTAAGTGATTTTTATGGCCTCACGTATATATACATTTACATGTATTTATACGTATATAATTTCATAAGGATCCGTCCCATGAAGTCATTTTTCAAACGGCTGTCGTACCTTTGTGATTTTCAACTCACGAACTTTCATTATGCGCTCGGGACAGCATTATTCAAAATTCTCATCACCACACTCTCAGCGGATACAATATTTTCAAGATTTATTGCTTCAATGTTAAAATCAAACTTTTAGCAAAAATATCATGATTAATTAGGAGGCACATTAAGTAAGACAGTTCGGAGGAATAACCTCATGTATGGGTAAACGAATATATAGATATGAAACGGGATATAACTGGAGATGTGATTATACATCATAGTCGAACAAAATTTTAGAAATTATCGACTTCTGTGTTTTGGAAAGTTGAAATACGATAAACTCAATGAAACCATAAAGTGAAAAATCGATTCAAAAATATTGAGTAAATCTCAAACTCTGTGGATAGAAGTCCGGGATAAATTGCGAAGAACAATATCATCAATGATGGAGCAAGCATCCTTCTAAATGGGGTAGTCATACATTTGTGAAACAAGCACTTCTAATCATCTTTATTGCTTGATGTTTTATTTAACACATTTTAATAAAACACTCACCTCATACTTCATTAAAAAATCGGGTCAATCTACGCAAAACTGTATACAAACAGAAAGGTTAATGGCCTCCTAATCGTCAGATAGATTATGTGTGAATGAGCTCAGATGCATTGGATCCTAATTGCTGTAGACAACCGTAAACAGTTCCGCTTAGCTTTAAGATAGGAGGGTCGTTTTTACAAGAGCTTCTTCATATTAAAAATCTGTCAGTGGAACCTGCATATCAGGTAATATGTTACAGTGTCCGCACTAAGGCATACCCATACACTGTGGGTAAAGATTAAAGAAATTGTCATCATTTGTCTTTTAATAGGTAGAACGCTCCGTTTTATTTCCACAGTAACGTGGAATATTCGGACAAGGTCCAGAATACACATAGAGTTCTATAGGAACACGCAGATACACACCACTGGCAGCTGATAACTGGAGGAGGAGAGAATCTCATATCCGTAACTTATTGAGACCCACAGATATAGACTATTTGGTGATTATATGTGCTCCATAGCCACTAAGTTCAACTCATTTTTTTGACAGCTTATCGAATTGATTTCAATGATCGAAGTGGACGGTCATTTATAACAAAGGGTTAGTTTGGTGGCAAAGCTACGGAAATCGTAAAACTGACAACTTATATTTCTGTCTTGTAAAGTACAAAATTACCGACTGCCAAAACGCGTCCATGGCTGGGAATCAGACAACACTTCTAAAAGTTGGGCATATTATTCCAGCAGTTGTTATAGTGTACGTCAATTAATAACGTAAATAAATAACCTACATCGCATCAATTTATACAGTACTTATTATGCACGACGTTGTACATCGCCATTGCTACTGAATAACACGACAAAGCGTCACAGTGAAATGTGTGCATTGTACTCTCCTCCCCCCGCCCACCACATAATCTTTGATGACTCGGTTGTTTGACAAACGTCGCTTCAGAGTTTCCACTTCATATTAACAACCTATCAGCATATTGATAAAAACCGCGCTATAAGTCAATTTTCTACGGTGGTCATACATTGTTTCAGTGAGTCTACACCACTGGCTGTCATGCTTTTGATGGTCTCCTTCAGGACTTTCCGTGTTGTTTGCGCACGAACAGGTTTTTGTTTATTATCGAAGATATTAATTAGGATAGATCTTAACATATAACTAATGAAAGCCGTAAAACTGCACGACGATGTTTTTTGAAGTTGCCGGTTTGTTAGTATACTTGATGCATTGAACTTCAGAACCAAATGTTTCAGCACCTTAGTTCGACAAATTCTCACACAATTCTGCAATCAGATCACCCAATTTTCTCTTGACCTTGTTTCACGGACTGAACGGGATTAGTAGGCTTCGTTTAATGAAGACCTGGAGTGAATCGGAACCTCCTCTCTCTACCTGGTCAACGAAATAATTGAACAAATTTAACCCATCTAATCAGTCCTTGCGGCAACATTACCAACAAGAAAGCAGCTGATCTGTTCGTGAAAATAAACAGGACCTTCGTGAATCATGATGGAAATGTTATACTGGTATAAATGCTGATATTTGTTCGAACTAGTGAAATTTAAACATGTAGCTTTATTTCCACTTATTTGATGTTTATAATACGAATTTTGCAACTATTTGAAAGAATATTTAAAACATTTTGATTAACACGAAAAATATCGGCAACTTCATTCTGAAATTTACTAAATGTTTTGCATTCCTGTGTTTCTTGTTCGTTGGTCACTGTCCATCGAAACAATACCTCATACTCATGTCCATTAAGTGTCCTTAAAAATAATCTATCTAACTAAAACATCTGTAGCGGTGTGTCTGACGCTTGTAAAAGTCCACCACAACCGTAACTGACACAAATCTGGAGATTTAAGACTTTATGAAATCTACAGGGAAATATGAGAATACAACTCAGACCTGAGTATATTGAAGTATAAACTTGAAAATAAAAAATATCATTAGGTGTTAGTTTCACTAAATGATCCACTTCAATCCTCTGCAAGTTCCTGTGTAGTAGTAATCGGTCACAGTGCAACCCTGAAACTTGCGGAAGTTTTAATAATACTTGAACGCTCGTCAGTCGTAAACCTGTGGAGAAAAACAAGCTGTCACTCGTAATTATACGACTGAAAATTATTGTGGATTGGGCTGATAAATTTGACAAACCTAAATCTACGTAGCGGACACTTCTGTGCCAAATTTCTTGCCTAAACTTTCACTAGCAACTCAACATCAACTTATGCGGACTGCAGTGAACAAGTGATAAATTGTTTAAATTAACTCGTGGTCTATTTATGGCATTGTGCTGACATTTACAGCAGGACTTCATATAACTTACAATAAACAACGCATATCTTCATCTATTGCACAGCACCCAAGCCCGCCGTGTACTTGTTTGCACGAACAGTACATTAATTTCACCACGCTGGTTCCGATACAAAATGAAATTATATTAGGCTATACTTGGTAGGTCACTTCTGGGCAAGAACCTGTATATGATGTAGGCTGCCCACAACAAGTTGAATTTCGAACAACAGTACAAATTTAATACACTATAATGTTGTTTCGACTGTCCTTCCATCACCTGTTGTGAAATCCTAAGTACTTAGAGTCTGTCTGTTCAGTCTGAGTTATCAATCATGAGATCTCAAATACAGCAGCATTATTGTGTGCCTAAATTTCTTTGTTGTAAACTGGCAGTCAACATTTTATTCTGTACTTATTTGGCCTAGTCGACTTATGAGTGACAAGACGTCCTGCTCTTCAGGATTTGTCCAAATCGATTTTGTCTAAACTAACAAGATGGTATATCAGAAAATGTGTTTCTGCAAATGGTCAGCATTTTTAGGCCCCAATAAGAAGGGACCTGTAATCTTATACCAAATGAGAATACTGCACTACAGATTACGGTCGGAAGAAACTATCGTTATTCTCAAGGCAGATAGAGGTAACGCCATTGTCATACGGAATAGAGTAGACTTTGAAGCAAAAATAGAACACCGAGATGAGGGACTACATAAGAAAGTTGAGAATATTGCCGTAACTTTGGTTATGACTGGAAATAAATTAAAGCAAGCAGATACTTGTGTATGGCAGAAGACAGTTCAAAGAAAGGAAAATGGTATAAAAGTTAGCACTTCCGAACCGTAAGCCGAACGGATGTGGGAAAATATATTGTGCGTTGTGCTAATGCTCATTATTAAGTAAATTCTTGGTTAAGCCACAACGAGTTAAAACCAAAAGAGTTATCGGTTTCGCAACGTTTCGACCCTCTCGGAGAGCCTTTATCAAGCGATTTAAATCAGAAAATTCACAATATACAAGCTGCAAATGAGGTAGTCATCAACTGGCACATGTCTGTGTGTTTAACAGGCGGTGTGTATATAGGCTACCAATAAGATGTAAGGGTTCACGGTTCATCTGAGGTCATCACTTGACGATCCCAGGTGCAGACAAGGGTAGATAATTATTGTGTGTTTTGTGTGACAGTGTGCGAGCATGTGTGTGTTAATCTACATGCGTGTAGGTTGTTTGGGATGGTGTGGGTGACAGGATGTCGTAAACCTTTCTTGTGCGGTGTCACTGTTGTCCACCCAGTAAATCCTACCAAACAACTGACAATTCCAGGCCATCTGATCGTATAGTATGCACCTAAATTCTATATATTAACCGCAAGTCTTTACACATTTTCAAAAGTTCATATGTGTGCCTGTTAAATCTACTGTTGATGGGATTGGCTCCTAGCCGCATGATCTTTTAGGATTTTTACAAGCATCAAAGGACAAATTCAGTCGTTCTATCAAGAATTCTTATGAGTTTGTGAACAAAACTGATTTAGTTTTTTGTCCAGCTAAATGATGTACTTGTTAGTTTCGTGGTCACATCATTATTCATCAGTATACCTTAGACAAAAGCATTCAGAACATCAGAACAATTGTTGTTATGCGACATTGCCTTGAAAGAAAGAACACATCCAACTGCTGATCAGATAGTAGGTGGAATAATCGTATGCTTAAATATGAACTGCTTTGCTTACAGTTCAAAACTGCATATTCAAAAACAATGACTGACCATTTGGTCTCAACATATTTACTGTTCTAACAAATGTTTGTATGGGATAATTTGGGGGAGAGGGTATTAAATTATTTTGAAAGCTTACTACAAGTTTGACGGTGTTATGCAAATGACACGTTTTTGGCTATGTAGCGAAATCGTGTAGAAGCATTTTTACAATACCTTGATTAGATAGATCCCAAAATCAGATGGACAATAGAACTAGAATTTCTCAGTGATCAGTCACCATTTCTGGACCAAACAGAGCTTCCAAAGTGCCATTTGTCACTAAATACAGACGTATCTAATATCCTTAGCTATGATTTCGGTTACTTTAAATAAGTTTATGATGGCAATGCAAGCTCATACGTCGTTACATATATACATTGATACAGTTGTCAAACAGATAGCACAAAAAAGAGACTATGACTACTTTATTAAACATTATTTAGAAAGATAATTAAGACTGGTACACAACTCACTATCAAAGATACCAAGAGAATTTTAAAAAATATGCTGCTGGTATCCTGTTCAAGAAAGGGACGTCTAATGCTACTCATAGGTTATTGAACAAAATAGATATTGGGACGGTTGTTCGAAAGGGGACGACACTAAGGATACTCCGAGAGCATCTTAAAGATTTCTTGCCTCTTTACAGAACTAAAAGTTGTGCGTGTAGTAAAAAAAATGCAAACACTGCTTGCAAGTCTATATGAGGCAGATGGCACGAGAACTTACAACCAGAGTACACAATCATCCAAGGAGCATTTGAAAAGCACCCGGAAATCAGGGATTTTTTAGTCGCTGGTAATAGTTTAGACACAGGTTTTTAGGTTGATCAGGATAATGTCGAGGTAATTAGATGATGGTTTAGAGTAACATAGAATGGCCTAGTTGCATTAGCCATAGAGACTGCGAAAACCAAACAGGCTATCAATTGCGTTGATGAAGCTGACGTTCCTGGTACATGGTGGTCGGTTTAGAATCGATCAAAATGACTTGCATTAATGGTTGAACAAGTTGAATATCTTATCATACTAAAACTTTGATTCCCGTATCTGCTTCCCTTGAAGTCAGCTGACTCTTTCACCGACCTATCTAATGGATTATATCAATTTCATTTTCGTCAAACATTTGAAATATCCTCAATCTGTTGTAATTGGCAGTTCGAATCTAGTGTTTATCCCGCTCATGTGCACTTGACCGATGACCTGATGCCTACTGTTTCTGACTGGCCCGTTTCGAATACCACCAAATTTATAAGTATTCCGTCTGGTCTGGAAAGGCTTCTATGTCAAGAATGAAACATTGCCAATAAATCGGCCTACCGATTGTTCTGAAACTATGAATGTTCAATCAGTCTTAAACCTATTCGATCTATTAGAAAGAGTCGCTTACTTCAGTTCACGGTCACTTTTACTTAACAAGAGCATCATCGGTGTAGCGAAGAGAGAGAACAGGCTGTTCCGGTAGTCTACTGTGATTACATAATGTAAATGATGGCTAATGAAGTTGTAAATGATTTCTAACTTCGAAGTTATAGAAAATGAGTATGGAAGCTCGTGTGTTCAAGCTCATGAAGATATCCGTCATATCAGGATATATCTGACATTAATCTCCAACAGAAGTTTTGCATATGGAAGACGACTGCGAGAGCTGCGTTATTCTATTACTAAGAAATTTGGTTTTTCAGAATAGAAAACGCAGACCAGTTGAAAATACTTAGCCCACAAGCTTTGACTTCAAATGCTCGTACCCAGTTGTCATCAATGTGTGAGCACCAATGGGACTGGGAAGCAAGAAGTATAAAGTATCAATTGAGGTGAGTCTTTCCATTTTGAAGTTCAATCAGACATTCGTTTTATAACCATAAGTGAGGATGCCACGCCGAGTATCATTTGACAGTGTTGTGGTCAACCAATGAAAGGTGCACGATAGATTGTTCATGGCCAAGCCCTGTGAAATAAAGATAGTGACCAGACGGTTGACATATATATCAAGTTCGTCTCCTGAAAGGAGACACTGACGTTTGATGGAGTACACAGCTGTGTTGTAAGAACAGTGAAGAAGGATACTTCCAAATAACGTGAATACTGTCATTGTTTGACTGATACACTTGCCAGGTGTGTGTAATTGGTGATGCAGGGAGAAAAAAATTCTTAAACAAAGTGTCTTGTCTTTGCCATTAGTTACAGGTCATCTTTCATTTTTAAAAATGTACGCAACTTGGTACAGAATGGTTAGTATTAAATAAGTTAGTTGATACCTAGGTGTTATCTCTACCATTGTTTTTACTTCTCATTTCGAGTTTATTCTTTTCTCCAAGGGTGTATGATACTTGGGCATTACTGTGAATCACTAACGTACTGTTGTCTATGAAGATAATATTTTCCTCTCAGACTTGCGGAGATGACTAGACCCTCTAGGATCGTATTTCTTTCAACATCTGAATGTGTTGTTACTACTTTTATTTCATTCTACTTGTTATTTCAGTTAATAACATGGTTTTGCTGATCGTAAAAAGCTTGTATTTCTAAACAAGATAAACCTAAATCATTTTAAATATCCGTTCATTGAAAGTGGTAAACAGATTGACTGAAGCATTGAGCGCAAACTGAAAGATCTATTTTAACCAAATTTGAAAACAACGTTGACCTAGTACACCCATGGCTCAGACACCTGCATGAACGAAATTATGCAAAATTGAGGATGAAAAGTAGTGAAAACAGCTACTTGTTCACTCTGGTGTTTATTGGACTAAGTGCCTCAAAAATTGCAGTACAGGATCAAAGGTCATTGGGGAAGTTCTTTTTCTTGCACATTCTTTTAGACAATAGACCATTGCATGAAAATTTTATAAACTAAAAAAAATATTGTAAAAAGATTCCACCAATGCGTTTGACGTATTCTGTCATCAACCGTTTAAGGCATTTATTGAGAGTCGAGGGTTTTCTGCTTTAAGATAAGCACCATCTTCAGAGAAAACAATACATCAGTGGTTAGCACCGATGCTTAACTGTCACACAACCTTGAAGAAAAAGCAAACCCTCCATAGAAATGGGAAAGAAAAGAAAGAAGAGAAGAAAATGAGATTAACTAGAAAAGATAAAAACGTTTACAGTAAAATATTCTAGATCACGGTACACAAACAACCGAGCTAAAAATGAGAGTAAGGTGTCATCAGCAAAACAGCTGTCTCACGGATTTCAGTAAACCCCGGCAGTGAATACATACACTTCATAAAACAACTCAGACAAATCACTACAACATTCACTCCAATCAGCTAAGTTAGTTGCCATCTCACATAACGTCTACAACAACCGACTCCGTGAATTGCGGTGTCCCCAACCTGGAAAACAAACCCAACCTACAGTAGCTAAGCCCTCGGTGAATGACTTCATCCCTCTATGCCAGATCACCATCTATCCACATCGCACTTCACACCAATCGGCCACAACGTCGGCAACTAGTGCTTCGTGTGGCAGACAACCAGCTGGCATTCCTAGTACATTGCTTAGCCACCTAAGTCTATGTAAACTTGAGGGTTAAACGGGAGAATTCGTTTATCGATCACTAACAAATACACGCTTCCAAACTTTCTCATTGCTTACTCGTTGGTGCCATCCAATACAAACGACCGAAAGCAGACATCGGTGCTCAAATACCTGAAGATGGTTCACGTATTCTACCGTGATCAGTTACATTTCGCTGAAGTAAAATATTACAGCTCTCACTGTTGCCCCATTTAAGCAAATAACAAGCTCCGGGGAGATGCTTCTCTTTCTTCATAGATGCCCCAGATTGACGAATATTGTCCTAGCTTTGGAGATACGCGCTTCCATTTCATTCTCTACACCTCCACTGCTGTCGTTGATGCAGCATCCCAGGAACACAAACCTGTCAGTAACCTCCATGATATCATTATTCAACAATAAACCTATATAGTCACAGTAAACCAACAGAAGCAGTTCACAGTTCGAGGCTGCAAAGCGTATTCTAAAGTATTTAGAAGAACATGAAATATCTGTAAGATATCCGCACCAAGTTTTGTACGAATGAAGTCAAACAGTTTGGGCCTCGTGTTTAACAGGTTATTGATGAATGGATTGAGAATATCACAACGGTATGAGCAAGTTTCAATACTCTACGTTTCAACCACGTTGGGTGGCCTTCCTCAGGAATGTTGTAATCGATACCACACTAACAATGGAACAGAGGTCACGTGGGAGTTGCCGTGGTTAGGTCAATCTGCGTCCGTTCAAAATGTGCAGCACTGACAGCCTCACGTATATTTTTAAGGCAACGCGTGCACTCGAATACTTACCACCCGGAATGTATACGTTTTTGTTGGTACAATTTAGATGGGCTGATCCATCATGTATTACCCCACTATATTCCGACCTCTGTCATGGAACTGATTAATCAGTGTGAATTACAGTTTCTACGATAGCAAGTGAACGTCAAAAAGAAAGTTTGACAAGCTTTTTGGGAGATTGCATCACGTTCCTTCCGCCCCACAGTCAGTAACGCAACGTTTCTCAGAAAACATTATTGTGAATCTCTCATCACAACCACTCAGTATGGATGAGATAAATCTGTTTAAAAAAGGACTCAATTTCAACATTCAACGGAAGCAACTTTAACCAATGGATATAATTTTAGAAATTAAACCTGCACTAAGCAAACTGGTTATAGATGTTGCAAATGAAGCACTATTCAGAATTGCAAGCGTTTTATAACGACAACAGCCAGCTGTCTCAAACTTAACTACTGCAGAACAGAATGCTCTTGGTTTGATCAAGAAAGATCGTTCGATTCACGTTACTAAGGCCGATAAAGGCAACATCACAGTGATTCTTAATCAAGAAGATTAGCAAAAGAAAGTGTTAGAGCACCTAGCTACTGGATCAGATGAAAAGATCAATGAGCAGAAAATCAACACTTCTCAATAAAGTCAAAACACAGACCATCAGGTTCCTCCAAGGCATCAAAGAAAAACTTGGGCAGTCTGCCTGGTTCATGCTCAATCCGAAGAATACTCGTTATTTGCGTTTCCATGACCTTCTAAAAGTGCATAAAACAGGAATACCCATAAGACCTATTGTTGACTACACCACCAGTCCAACTTACAAGCTGGCTAAGTTCATCTGCCGCATTATCAAACCGTTGCAAAACAAGTTGGTAAGCAGCTTTAAAGATTCTTTTGATTTTGTTGACAAACTCGAACATATGACATTATGTAATGATGAAACTTTTCTTAGTTTTGATGTTACCTCTCTTTACACCTGCGTACCAGTAAAACTTAGCAGTGATTTTGTTAAACAGTTATTAGAAAGTGACGACTCTCTTGATGCACGTACTAATTTGTCGCCTTCCGAAATTGTATCGTGTCTTGAACTTTGTCTGTACCCAACCTTGTTCACATTCAACAAAAAATTGTACAAGCAAACCGATGGTGTAGCTATGGGTTCCTCTGTTGCACCTGCAGTAGCCAATCTTTTCCTCGGATACGTGGAAACACAGGCGATGAGTGAATTTATCTACCCACCGCAAATTTGGTGACGATATAAAGATGACACATTCGTAATCATGAAGTGGAGCGCTGGCGACCAATTCTTACAGTTTCCTAACTCAAAATGCAACGGCATTGTATTCACATTGGAAACTAAAACCGATGAACGTTCACTTAGTTTTCTAGTCTGCCTAGTGAAAGTTGATGAGCACCAGAGATTCCAGGTTTCTGTGTACCGAAAACCAACTCATTCTGGTCGATATCTCAACTTCAACTCGTCGCATCCAATAGGCATGAAGAGAACAGTCATCAAATCACTCCTCAATAGGGCTACTAAGATTTGCAATACTGAACTCTCCAAAACGACAGCAATTTCTCGAATTAAAGAAATGCTAGCCGCCAATTAATATCCGAACGCGTTTGTTGAGAACACAATTAAGCGCATGTCAACTGAGGAAGAGACCAAAACGACCAGAACTTTTAAGTCTACTGTGCAAATACCGTATAGTGAACAAACACCTGAAAAAATTTGCTCCATTCTGTATGAGTACGCTGTCGGACCGTAATTCGGTTAGGTAATACCTTAGAACGACTGATGGTGCGTCTTAAAGATCCGGTTTCTATAGGCGACCAGACGGACGGTGTTTACGAAATCAAATGCTGCGATTGCAATGACAGCTACATAGGAGAGACAAGCAGACAACTAAAAGTGCGTGTTGCTGAACACAAGAAGCACTCGGGGTTTCCTCCTAAGGATGCATATCAACTTCAGAAGCTAGAGAAGGATTCGGCCATCGCACTACATGCACTTTCAGAGAATCACAACGTAGGTTTTGATCAAGCTCGAGTGATTCACAGGGGTCTACCTTCACATGCGGAACGCTGTTGCGCGGAAGCTTTCACCATTTACACGCAACACGCGTGTATCAATCGCAATGATAGCAAACCCCTGTCTGCAGTGTGACATGCATGGATAAACAACACCAGACACAGACATACCTGATCTACATCAGTCTCACCTCCACCTAATGAGCAAAAGATTCGACGAACCAATTCAGTTGCAGCGCAGATTGACCTAACCACGGCAAATTCCACGCAACCTCTGTTCCTTTGTTAATGTGATTTCGATTACAATACTCCTGAGGAAGGTCACCCGAAGTGGTTGAAACGTAGAGTATTAAAACTTGCCCATAAATTTGTGATATTCTCAATCCATTTATCAACATGAAATAGCGTCAAGCGTTGTTTGTGCTGCTTAAAACTTGTCAAACAGCAACACCTTGCCATAAATGTAATCAAGAACAGTCGGTCATCCACCAGGTAAGAGATCCAGGCCAAAACTTATGAGTGCCGCAGACAGTCCTCCATTATTTCGTCTATCAAAAACTAAACGAAAATGGTTAAAGCAGACAGCCTTGACGTACGACGCTCATGGTGCTCAAACTGTCAAACAGTTCACTGTGAACCCCAAACTGAGGTGAATTGTGAGAATAAAGCGCCGACAGTATGCTCACATACTTGGTCGGTACACCCCTGCGTTCAAGCCACTCCAAAAGTGTAGATCGATCCACCGAATCGAACGCACATTTGTAGTGGAGAGATACAGCAATTGTTGACCGGTGATCTATTTGACGCCGACCCATAACTGGGCAAATAGTGAAAATTTTATCATTACATCACCGTTCAGGGCGAAACCCTACCACTTCTGCTTTAATTTTTACCTCCCGAGTTGCAGTAAGTCGACAAAGTACTATGCGTGTCGTGACCCTAGAAATAACTGGGGTTACGCTAATTCCTCTATGGTTTCCGCAAGATCCCCTGATACCATCTCATGAATACGAGAACCATTACAAAACAACCCCAGCGTGGATGAATGGTCAGTGTTGTCCGCACAAGTTGAAACAAATGAGTCATGGTCTCTACTGAGGCCACCTCACCTTCTTAGAAAAGTGATCGCACTAAATCATCTACACAAGCAGCCCGATTACGTTTGAGAATCGCGATGCACTTGTTGTCTTCAGTCTCACTGGATGGTTCCAAATCTACCGAAGAGAATGCAGCATTACAGGTCTGTGGTGGCAACATAATAGATGAAAGAGACCAGCTAAACCGACACTCTAATGGTTCCACCCACCGCTCTAATTTTCTAAGCTCATTATAGATGAGTGCGCTATCCGCCTCGCTGATAGTTTCACAGATAACAGTCATCTGGGACCAGTAGCATGGATAAACTTGAAGTGTCTGCCGATGTCCCCCAATGCAAAAGTGGTCTCCATCTACTTGACTTCCTCCATTAATCAGACCTGACCATCAGCGTTTCAACTATGCTTCAGGTTTCTGCGGAATATTTCTCCAAAACTTGTTATATGAACTGCCAGAAGCAATGTTCCTTCTAGCTTTCAACAACTCCAGGGACATCCCCGAGATCCACCGTTTGTTAACCCCACGAACCCCGTGTCACATACTACAGTATTTATTTCATGAATGGCCTGTGAGATCTCGGTCCAGTAGCTATTAGGATCTGTCGAGTGAGAAGGGCTAAATCTGCCTTCTAAGTTGGTTCGGCGCTTATGTTTCACCGACAATATAACCAGTTTCTCAACAGCCAATCTTTGCTGTCGGTGAGGTCGTTGTTCATCAAGGATAAGAATGAAACGACAGCTTACTAACACATGATATGAATCCATGTATGTGTTCCAATAAGAATGAAAGTCCTGAATGGAACCCCGTCATCCATACCTAATAACCATGAAGTTTATCTAAGACCAGACGTGATTCGAAGTAGGAAGGCATCGTGTATAACAATGATGCATACGTTGTCTAAGATAACTGCTGGCTACAATTAGCTCCTGCTCAACGCACAGCTGTAACAATCGCCCGCCATTATCCGAGCGGTGTGGCGCTATCCCAAATCAGTCATCTAAACGAGACACGGCTTCACCAGGGCGGCCGAGCTAGGAATTCATACCTCTAGCCAGAATGACCACATCATAAACATATGTCGGCCGGAGAAGAGCGGCCTGATTCCAATAAAAGGTATCCTTGACGTCGGTCCCACTACAGTCAGTTGGAGAATAGGCAGACACAATAAGAAGATTTCTGAAAGTTTTGTTTCCAAAACGGGTCTTAATGGAACCCGCCAAGCAGACGACACAAAGTCTACTGTTTACAGGAATCTAACCGACTAATGTAGCCGCATTCGTCGAGCTTAAGAGTACACCTAATCCAGCTTGACCGGTTGGATGGCCATGGAGTCATCGGAGGTCTATAGCTAGTACCAAGTATATAAGCATTAGATGACAATTACTGGAAACTGACACGTGAGACTCCAAAGTAAATCTAAATCATTCAGTTTGCAACAGACAGCGCACAATTTAGTCTTGGATTTTTTCGGATACACACCATAAACTCATGCCTTCGATGTATGTAGTCTTCACTTAAGTCTGTAAAAGCAATTGTCACATCTCATTATCATTTGGAAGGCTCACTGCTCGGATAGACAGGAAAAACCTTATATTTATATACTCTGTACCATGAGAAAAACAAGGTAAGGGTTTTGATTTATTGGTCAGAAAGCTGTGAATGTACCTACTGCAAATATTTGGTTTTGAATACACTTCAGCTGGGGAAAGCTTAAAATTTCGTCGCTTGTTAGTAGTGACCAAGTCATAAATACATATTTTCTCTTCAACTTCTGCAAATTAAGGCACACAGAAAACCTGCCTTTCCCGACAAAGTACTAAACAACTAAAAAAATACCAAGTTGAACCTCACCTTCAATTGATCGCAGCTGTCGCATTCCCGTAGACTTTCCAGTCGGCCCCTTTCAAAAAGAAGTACTAGACTCGAGTTTCGCTCTCATTAGAGCTCGTCAATAGTGCATATCCTCGCCATTAGCGGGACTAGAACTCCGGTCGCGCTGTTCATGGAAATCTCCGATCTCATTAAACCGGCGAAGGTGATATTTTGTTCAGTGTTTAATCGGATCGTTTTCAGTCATGCTTTATAATGTATTTGAAGCAGTTACTACCTACGTAAGATATATCCATCTCGACTACAAACTTTTACGATGTTTCTCGCGTGACGTGCTTTGTAGTGGTGCGGAAATAATAAAAACGCATTTTCTGATGATTTTTCCATACTCTTTATGGATTAACCCGAGGTAAAATACTTCTCGTATCTCTAAATATCACTGAGAATGTAAGTCCTTTTTAAGCCGCACCCGTTTATTTTAGTCCGTTACCCGCTGTGAACACACTGTAATTACTTTGTTAGAAGTATGTTCCAAACGGTTAAGGAACAAGGACTACAAGCAGTTTTCTCGTAAAATACAACATTCTAGTTGTTAATGTTGAACTGAGAAGTTTTCGTTAATTTTCTTTGAGCAAAAATTGTAATTATAGACAGGCAATGCACCAAGTTATGTTACTAAAATATTGATCTCTTCACGTGAGGTTTGGGACGGTACTCAAGTTGTGTATCCGGTCAGAAAGTCAATCAGTTGGAAGTGCAAATAAGTGTCAAGCCGATCAGAGTCAGTTTTATGGAGGCTCAAATTGAGAAACTTAACTAGAGATTGGGTTTCCTGATTTTTCCTTTCCACTGTTATGCCTGTTGTATGAATTAAAGCACTATACTTAAGGCAGCCAGCATGTTCCGGTAATCAATCAAGTTTTTCAAGAAGCCCAAATGCCAGCGGCAAATTTCAAAGCAGGGTCCACTCAAAACCACACTGCAGAACAAGAATGATTCATCTTTAGGAAACTTCAAAAAGTGACGCCAAATTGTTGTATTTGGCAACTATGAAAAAAGTCAAAGATGCATAAACATGCACTTTCTGTGTATCACTGTAAGCGTGTTTGTCGTAAGTTTATTTTTATCGGTCGCCACACATTTTAATTAGGTAGTAATCTGTGTGTCTTAAACGGTGTTTTAAGTGGGTTTAAAGCATACCAATGTTTCTGGTTAAGCAATTCCTTACGAGGAGTAGCTTACACCTACAGATACTAGCCATTCTTCAACTCCTAGTGGAAATTTTGACGAACTAGGAGGATTATTCCCTCGAACTTAGTTATCGGTAAAAACTAAATATTTTGGGACTAATTGTGATCACAGATGAAGCAAAAATTACACCATTTTCCAGATATCAAAGTATCAGCATGATGAGCGTTTCAAGATTATATTCTTAACAGATCAAATTTATTGAAGTAGGAGTACGGAAAAATTAAACGAAACTGACTAAGCATATAAGGATAATCCATTGTCTATTATGTGAACCATCTGACTGAGTTGCTAAGTAATCGTCGAAAAATGCCTAAAGGACAATATAGTTTTACTGAGGAAAATTCCCCGAAGTAAGCCTCTGGAGCACTAGCATTGACGTATATTCTTCTCATTTTCAGGGGGAAAACTGATATACTAATTACAGTCACTTCGAATAGGATGGGCAGGCTAAGCATAAATTGTATAAAAATGGGAGAAACTACACGCGTCCTCCCTTGATATAGCTTTCCACTGTCATAGTGCAGCACAATAGGGACGCAAGAAAAATTAAAAACAGCATTTGAGAGCGCAGTAAGACATATCAAACAAAAGAAGACGCTTAACCTAACTAAGTTTAAAGAAAGTAGGCCAGCAGACAGTGTTTTCTATATTTTATATTTTATTGGAGTGAATAAAAACGGAAAACCGCTGCAAATGATTTCAAATATGTGTAACTTTTCGTATTATACAACGTCAAGTTGTTAGAACCAGCATAAAAAGCTATTGATTTATAATTTGAGAGGTTTCTGTAAATTTGATAGAACTTTGGGACTAGTGAGCATGATGGAAGGGCGCTCACTCTCGTCCGCTGTCTCATTTCTCATTAGAATGAGGGAACTGAATTTTTCAGCAGGTATGTTGATAGCAACGAATGCAACGCGAGAATACCAGTAGATGACCTAAAGAAGCTATATCGCTACGTAAATAATGTTTGGTCTAGAGTTTCCGGCAAGTTATACGAAATAGCATTGGGATCACCGGTATACACTTTACTGCTGTTGTTTTTTTAAGAAAAAGCTAGAAGGTAGTTCGTTAGCTTACCACAGAAAGCCATTCGTTCTTTGTAGCCTTTAAGTAGATTATGTTACCTAAATAATAGATGGGTAGAAAAGCCTCAGAAAACTCAGCTTCTGCCCACAAATATCTTCACTCTTCCCTAGAGCCTGCGTCACTGTCGGCATAACATATTGAGGATTCCCCTCAGTGGGATGGCACGGTTCAACATAAACAATACCGGACTAAACTTTGGGCAAGACAGTATGTAAGCTAATGGTTTTACCATTACAACAAAAGAGGAACCCATTCGGAGGTTTGAACAATAAAGCTGTGTAAATGCGTTTGGAGGACATTATAAAATGGGAAATTCTCACTCGAACTGTTCATTCGGAATGGTTCATTTCTAAGCGTACATCAATGAATGCAAGGGCAGCTATATGGAAAACCGCATCCAAAAGCTTGTTTATATCACGCAGCCCTTCAGAAGTGGTTACCTTGTTAAAAACGTAACAAAGCACTTCACACAGCAAATAACGAAACTTATTTTGCAGACCAATCGCTTCTTTGGTTCACTTCTACACACGTGTAAATAATCAGCAAGAAGACGAAATGCAAGTGCATGATTTCCAGCAAAAATTACCATTGAATCATTGAAGCATAAACGAGACAAAAAACTGTTTTCATTGAATCATCATTAGATCAATACAGTTATATAGATTCAGCGAAATCGAAACATTGTGTACACAAAAAAGGTTGGGCAGAATGTCAATGGATCATGCAGAGCGTTAACAATTACCCAGGCCTTCAGAAGCTAGTCACTCAGAAAGCAAATCACCAGTGTTAGTGATTGGTGGGTTGAAGTTCCACGCACTATTATGTCACAAAGTTATCGGTTGAAGTTGGGATGGAAATGCAAACTGATAGTATATTTTTGGCCACGGCAATTGCATGGCTTGTATGATTTTTGTCCTACGTACATACTGTTTTGATTTTGCCGAGTCTATATAACTGTACATGATATATGTTTTCACGTATGTCCTTACTTTTTTTCTTTTGGACCAAGTCACACGGGCCGTAGAACACGGAGGTTATCTGAACACATCTAAGAGCATCACCTGATGTGGTTAACTTAAAAACCACAAACGGCCTGTTTAAATGCAGTAAGTACAAGCGTAATCGAATAATTGCATCTGGCCAACATGGCGGATTTGTTTAAACTAAATTATGAAGCCTGTGGGACGCAACTAAAGCAGATTGAATATCGTTTACTAGCAGTCTTGAAGAGCACTGTGACTTGCTTGCATTCACTCGAATTATGCGCTCAAGAAAGTACGCCTAAAATATAGAACCTTTCTGATCTATGCGTTTACACTCGATGTAGACCTATTATATAAACTTGCTGAATTTCCACATAAATACAGTCAGCACGACCGATTTTATCTAATCGGAACTGGTTAGTCGGATCTAGCCCTTTTATGCTGCTTACTGACCCTTGTAGCGACGATAATAAATGATATTTTTGATAGTCGCATTCACTTGTACATTTTTTATGGTCTTGGCTTTTTGCCTGCTTTTGTTTCAGTCAAGCCATTCCATTTGTAACATCCATCCCGGGGCTACAATTGCAACTCGCTCCGTGCCCCGCTAGCTTGACGTGCCTTCTCTGTACTCTATTTTCCAGGGTCGATTCTAATACACAAGGGTCCACGCGCCGAGTTCTTGCGTTTCATTGTCGATTGGTTTTCGATAGTGACAACAGACGGGTAATTAATTAATCGGCGTGACCATTTCAACAGTTGGTGAGCCCGTAATTTTCGAACAGTTCGCTACAGCCGTCCTTTGCGTCTTGATGAGTTCGTTCCATTGCATATTTGTTGTTTTTCTTGGCGTTCGCGTAAACAGTTGTTTTTCTCCGTTCGTGTATACGTTTAGCTATATATTT
The DNA here is from genome assembly GCA_014338405.1 of Paragonimus skrjabini miyazakii. Lineage (NCBI taxonomy): Eukaryota > Metazoa > Platyhelminthes > Trematoda > Plagiorchiida > Troglotrematidae > Paragonimus > Paragonimus skrjabini miyazakii. The sequence continues at coordinate 41,733 of JTDE01002763.1, read as the reverse complement.
TCTAAATTCGGTTCCATTAGTAGCTCTTGATAGCTCACAACCGCATAATGCCTACCCAATGGCTGAAATGTTATCTAAGGACGTTGATAGCCGCCCGATCGGTACTAATGCGCTAGTGGTCCCTCAGTTTTTGGAAATGGACCCTCTTTGGTTTGTTTACTTGGAAGCAGAATTTTTCACAACGGAATTTTGCCTGATCAAACAAGATTCTGTCAGTTGTTAGCTGGACTTCCGAGTGAAGTCACAATACAGCTTCGTGATGTTATAGTAAATCAACCAGCACAGCATAAGTACGATACATTGAAAAAGGCAGTTATTAATCGAGTGACACCCTCAGAAAAGACCCGAGTACAACAACTTTTTCACGACTTGAAGCTAAGCGACAAACGCCCCTCAACATTGCTAACAGAGATGCATCAACTGATCGGCAACTTGCATATGGACGAATCCCTCATCGGGGACCTTTGGCTTAGCAAACTGCCAGAAGCAACGTGAGCAATAGTTTTAGTTGCTCGTTCACAAACTCTCGCCGAGAGAGCGAAAATCGCTGATTAAGTAGTGGAGCATTTTCAACCACTGCAAGATTGCTTGAGGGTAACACACCCTAGCCCGCATCTTAAAATAGGCACGCGCAGTTCCGACAGGCATTCCCCAAGAGAAATTGGGCACCTGGACAATATCTCTCAGTTGACGATTGATATACATGTCTCAGGTACCGAAATCACTGTCGCGGACGCTCTTCCACGCTTCCATAACCTCAGCGCATCTGCTGACAGTGGCACCGATTCAGCGGCCATGGCTGCCGCGCAAGCCACTGATTCTGAGATCGAGCATCTCCGTCAAAAGATCTCTAAAACTGCAACCCGTACCTCTGAAATTGTCAGAGGGAACAATCCTCCGCAACACTGTCCAGGGCACACCTCGCCCTGCGCCCTCGAAAAGCGTTCCGTCCCCGGAACGCCCTGCAACTCCTGCAACCCCTGCTCCCTCTACCTCTAAGCATAATCGGCTTGGTGGGGAGTTTCACAATCCAGTATGTTAATAACAAAAAACTCGTTAACTTTCATGCCCTCGCAGTTATCTCATGCGTTACCAGGTCCACAACCCAAACGGCGTTTTTTTTGGACCAAGCTTATTCGTATGCTAACTTTCTTCTTTCTTGAGTCTAACAAATTTAGACAAGAGCACAAGAAGAAGAAAGAAAAAAGCCGAAGGCAGTCATGCAAAATTTCAGGGTCTATAAAGTCGTTGGCTATGAAATTATTAAGCCGACCGGATACGTTGACACGGTGAGTTGTCCATTTCCGCCAGTCGTGCGGGTACTTCACCGTTTCTCATTTGCAGACTATTCGAACATGGTGCGTAGAGAGATAACTCCAGCTACCTATCGTACAGCATTGGACAAACCTCCCTCCCTTTTCTCTCAAGAGTTTTTAGGGTTGGACAGCCCGCTGCGATAGAGAAGAAACGCACCGAAGACTAAATAACAACTAACAGCGCAGAGGCCATTTTTCCTACTGACCCTGAACTTTGACATTCTCTATCCCATGTCATTATTCATCGTGTGTATCACCCTGTAACTGTGATAGACCAGAAAGACATGATATGTATATTTTCTTCACTCCTTTTCTGTAATAACGAAGGCTTGTGTAATACTTACTAGCCTTCTGGGGGAGAGCTATGTAGCGACTATAATAAATGATATTTTTGATAGTCGCATTCACTTGTACATTTTTTATGGTCTTGGCTTTTTGCCTGCTTTTGTTTCAGTCAAGCCATTCCATTTGTAACATCCATCCCGGGGCTACAATTGCAACCCGCTCCGTGCCCCGCTAGCTTGACGTGCCTTCTCTGTACTTTATTTTCCAGGGTTGATTCTAATACACAAGGGTCCACGCGCTGAGTTCTTGCTTCTCATTGTCGATTGGTTTTCGATAGTGATTACAAACTGGGTATTAATCTGTTGGACTAGTTCCAACACTCTTACTCTACGTATGTGTTGCCTATCACCGCCACACAAATCCGTATAAATTTCATGATATATACAGTATAACTAACTTAAGGATAATGCTCGAAAAACATGCTTGGGTGCGACACTTTTATTTTCATAGTTCAGTTTTAATGGAGGGATCTGTAGACCAAGCTAGGTTTCCCTCTCATTTGTGATTGCTTTTCATTTGCAAATGTAGGGTGACCACTTCTCACGTGGCAGAAAAGATGGTTATGAAGGGGCATTCTTCTAGCAAAATATTATTCCTTTACTCTGCTTGTTTAGAAACAATTTATGTAGCTACGGTTTGGACTCCAACTGCTCCACCGTCGTTTAAAAACGTCCAACTGTTACTATCGTCTGCAACTGGAATAAACAATGAATAAGCAGTGTGATCAATTCAGTAAATGACAGTAATTCAGCGGCCGTGTCCAAGAGCTTCCTACACCTGGGCAGCTATATACCTGATGTTTTACACTGGTTCAACAGGTTTCAGCCTAATTAAGACTAATTGTTATCAGATTCCTGTAAATTTATTATCAAATCATTGTTTAAACCTTCTGAACGGCCAATACTGTTATAGTTGTCGGACTTTTTGTGAGTGTAGAGACATTAATGAAATTTACTTTGGCATGTGATTCTTGATCATTGTATAACCGTTTAGCTAATGCCACGACAAGCGGTAAATAAAGGTCACTAACAGAAACATTTTATCTTAAAAAACCTATATTTCTTCAAGTTCACAGGTAGTTTTGATAAGACTTCCGTATTAATCACAAGTATGCCCTTACTCCAATGTACTACTCAGTGTGTGAGGCTCATGTCAGCGAGGGTCCATAGGATTAAAGCGACTGCGTAAGAAAAAGCATGTGTTTTACCAAATAAGTAATTTTTATTTACTGCTCCCAAACCAATTCGTTCAATGGTTATGCAAAAATACAACAGTACACTTTTACTGCAGAGAACTTAAACAACCTATTGGTCTAAAGTCAATTGATTTGATCGAAAACTTCAAACAAGAGGTACAATACGATTAATTGTTGAAGCGGAGTATGGTTTTTGTATCGTAATCTATTTGATAGTCTACATTACAAAGAAGGAACGAGATTTGACTACTTTTCAACTTATATGATATTGCGTTGACCATAACTGAGAACACGGATACCAGTTCTGTTTTTATCAGGAAAAGATGTTCAATTATATTGTAGTAACCGGCATATAACCCCGGTCTTCTGGATATAAAATGCGCAAAGTTGTCCCAAACATTCTAGTTTACGTTGTGTATAGGGTAGTAATGACCTTAATCTGCTCTGTGTTTGCTATACTTGATCACAGTATTTGTTCGCGTGCTCTTCGGCTTTTCAGTACCAGTGGTGCAGGCCTGGTCGCCCTCTCGACTGCTGGACCTTAAAACCCCCTAGTCATACTCACCTGTTCGTCTAACTCAGCACTGTCCTAAAACCCTCGTACTTCCCGCATACTGAACATCGGATCGCCCTGTTACTCGTACTTTTATTTCGCATCTGGTGCTTAATGTGTATACCCAGGAACCATTGAGTTAGTGTATGTGCACAACAAAATAATTAAGCTACCTGCGAAGACTATTTATATATTCTTTAACGAGAAAAAGGTAGCTTGCGAACGATAATATTTAACATTTAAAACCGTTTGATAAAAGAAGCACGACTCACTTGATATGAACAACATAAACGTTTTTCTGGATTTACAGCGTGAACTTCAACTGTATGACATAAGGATGCTACCGTCATAAGCAGGTATGTATCGGACGAAATATGTCGAATACCGGGCAGTTTGTTTCTAGTCAGTTTTCGTTTCTCGCCTTTAAAATTTACATCTTGTAAATTCGCATTTTCTTTAGAAACCTCCGAGAAAATGTGATATTTCAGGTTCTTCATTTCTTCGTCGTTTAGTTTCATAACTAAGTCTTCTTTTATTATGTAGTAAGTTTCGTTAGAAAGTGTCCAGAAAGCGCGTAGTGACATTATGTTTTGGGTCAGTGTTCCAGTCTTATCGCTGAACAAAAATTCAATTTGGCCCAACTCGTCTGCTGTGTGCACTGTGTTGGCAGAACACCTGATATCTTGAGTATCATCGTATAAGCTTGGATCACTTGATATCAGACGTGCCAGAACTAATTGCTGCATTTCTATGGTTATTATTAACGAAATGGGAAGCAAGTAGTTTATAATAAATGCGAAGGAGAAAATGCCCTGCACAAAAGAGAAAGCCGTTCCATTAAGTACACTGATAAACCATACATTATTTAACATTATACTGTCCCAATGTTTGGATATTATTGCACAACTAACACAAATAACAAATGATGCTAGAATAAAGAGGGCTAAGATCAAATTCAACTTTCCTTCTCTTGAGCTGTATTTTCTGGATGCTTTTTTAGAGTTGAGTGAAAGCTTTGTGTCCGGACCTGTGTATATACATAAGCCAACAGCACAGTTTGTATTTTTCAGTTTAGACCCTCGGAGCATTATATTTTCAAAACAAATTGGTTCTTGTAATTCAGTTTTCAATTCGTTCCGACCACTATCTTTAAAAGTAGTGAATAGTCTTCCCTCGAATTTGTGAAGTTCGGCATTTGGTGCTTCACATTCTACTTTGATTACAAGAGACCTCAGGTCCTCTACGAATTGCACTTCGACTACCTCATTGAGATCCGCAAGAAGTTTTGAAAAGGTGCGGTGTGTTCTCGCGAGACAATAATGCGTTTTTATGTGCGTTTCTCCATCCAGATTTGAGGTTGTCATTTGAACTTTTCTGTTTTTTTCAGTAGACGCAAGTAAAATAAGGTCACATGGAATTTCTTGTTCGAAATGACACAACAATATATCGCCGACTCTCAAATCACACGAATATTTTTCTGCCAAATAAACTGCTTTTCTTCCCACGTCGTACTGTAGCGTCTTTAGTTTCTTTCTGTTTACCTTCCGATCCTGACGCTGCCTGAAAATATCATAAACGGCGTCCTTGATCATAGCTATGGACATGGACACAGATAATGGCGCCAGTGTAGTGTAAACACTTGTGGCTCCTGTTGCAAACAGATATAGAAACGATAAGTTAATGAATGCAAGATTCGATATATGGTGCAGTTGTTCAAATAAATTTAAAGGAATAAAGTTCCACCAGGTGTAACGTGAGGAAAGTATTTTATTGTCTGGATAATTTGTTTTCCCTTCAAACAACGTGGGTTCTATATCAACCAACCCATTTGCATAAACTGTTCTTGAACAATACGTATTTTTCTTAAAACAAGAACAACAGTTTGACATCCCAAAAATAACCTGTTACTGCGCAGTTCCGCTGTGTTTGTAAACACATCACTTTCAAGGTCATAATGTTGATTGAGGGGTTAATGAATTTAATATACATAAATGAGACTCAATTTCACTTTTATTCTAGATTCAAGATTTGAAGAAGGCCAACGCCTGTTGACGTCTTACTTCTTGGCTATTGTGGTCCAGACCAGAGTGAGTTTTCTGTTTCTGCATGACGTTTGTAGTATCCCCAGTTCATAGTTATATTTTTAATCATTTTTTCTACGTTTTTGTATATACCGTTTTATTAACTTTATTTGTACAGTTAGTGGAAACCACCATTATCACCTTTAGAATTTAATCGTCAACACGAGTAAGTGGGAGTTACGGCGCACCTTCTGTGTCTTCTACATTTGCGCATATTTCTGGACTGGTGAAGTGATTGTACGGCGAAATATTTTGGCTCTGCTTATCGGTTGATCTATCGTCTCTCAGCGTTTATTCGTCCTCGACTTATCAGTGGGTCGTTTTTATTCTACCGATAACGTCTTCCGTTTTATTTGTTCGCTTACCTTTTTGTCAGTCCGTTATTGCTTCGACTCTTCTTTGGTGTGACCATCTTTTTGGTCATCTTCACCACTTGATTGATTAGGCTACTACACGTTCAGTTAGTGATCCAGGGTGGGGATAAGAAAAGAAGAGAAGTTTCGTGATGCTAGTTCCGTGATTCGTACACCCAAGGTTTCCCCAGCCTTATATTAACACGGATCGGAAGTCACAGTGAGAAGACGATGAACCTGCAAACGAACTTTATTTATTTCTTTACTTACCGTACACAACCGGGCTTCATCGCAACGACTAAGAGCGCTTCAGCACAACCGCACGGCAGCCGCCAGAGAGGACGAATGTCAACGGAAATTCCAGTTGACCTTCAGGATTCAAACAAGCGTCAGCCTGGTTGGGCGGCGTTTCCAACGGTAGTTGCTAAAACATTGTTATACTAGTGAATGTAGCCTACAATGGTAGAGATGGCGCAGATTCCTAATATAGTTACGAGTAAAACTGCGATACCTACGCCAACACACTAACTTTGATGCTAGTGGTTTCTGGTAAATTTACATTCACAAGGTAATGAGAGCCAGAGCGGTAGTACATGCGAGGTAACTCTCAAGCCGCGAGGAGTTTAGGATTTTGGGGACGTCGAAGGTAATCTCACTACAGAAGTGACAAATCCTAGTTGTCCTGATGGGCAAAACGTAAATTATGCTTCCATTGGTACAAGATAGGAAAAGTGCTGTTCCAACCTATTTATATTTTAAATATATCTGCCTGCAAGGCATCAACAATCCTAGAGGGTAGTTTATTCCACTAATCGTCTACCCGGTTGGTGATGTAGTCAAGCCGACCAGCCAGCCCTGATCTTATTTCCCAGACTGCAAAACTAAGATATCTCAAACTTTGGTCATGTCGCGTAACGAACAAACATGCTTGAGGGCTTGTGTCAGCCTGATTGGTAATTTTGCACTCTTCGATAATGTCCTCTATTACCCTCCGTTGTTTGAACTGGAATAAGCTCAGCGATCTTAACCGGTCTTGGTAGTCTAGATATTTCTTACCCCATACCATGCGTGTGGTGATCTTTTGTACCTATTCGAGAATAGCGATGTCCCATTGGAGATATGGTGACCAAGCCTGGACACAATATTTCGAGTGGAGGCGAACTATGACCGAGTACAGCGGAACGAACATCGCCAGTAATGGGTTTGCATCTGTGGATTTCACTCGATACAACGCCTGCCACGATTTCTTCGTAGCCGCGGCATACTGGGCAGATGAAGTAAACGTACTAGTGACTTGGACAACCATGTCTCTCGTTTTGTGTTTCTTTGCAAGTTAAACTTCCGGTCCATGTGCGTCCATTGGATACCTGAGAGTCGGCTAGAGAGTGCTGGTAAGGATACTACTTTTTAGGACGTTAAGCAGTAAGTCCCACTTTGGTGTTCATTCGCAGAGTTGTATTGTCTCTCTGGAAGGTGTCCAAGTCAGATGCATTTTTAACGAGCTTTATATCCTTTGCATGCAGTTAACATGGATTCACTGGGTTGTCAGCCAATTTATTCACATACATCGAAAAAGGCAGTAGAGCGATGGTTTAACTTTGAGGTTGGCTATTTAAAGGGGGGCATCGTCTGACAATACCCGTCTCATTATCACACTACACGACCTCCCAGTTAGAAACGTTTTGATTGTTGAGGAAAACTCAGTTTCTGGCGGCTTCCAGCCCAATAGCCGTTGGTTGATGGAATCGAGGGCTTCACGGAAATCTAGATCGTGCGCCTAGATTTTCTTCTTTATCCACCTTCTCCGCGACAGCTCTCAAACACAGCAAGAAAGGACCAACCACTTATAAAAGTGTGTTGAGAATTTCCGAAAAATCCCTACCCGCAGATGAATTTGTAGATCCTTCCTCCTAATGTGGGTTCAAAACTTTTGCTGACGACACTAGTTAGGCTGAATGGTCCGTAATTTCTGACAAGTGATCGACTGCCATCTTAGAAGGTGGGAATCACGGTAGCCTGCTTTCACTACCCCGCGACTACACCTGTTATGAATGTGAGATTGAGCATATGAGGAAAAAGAGAGACACAGGCAACTTGGCCATGGGTTTTAGGATGACCGAGTAGATGTCCGGTCATGCGGACTTTTGCTGGTCACCATGGATATCGCTTACCCAACCTTGCTGTGGGTTGCTCCTGTCCATCACAGCCACACTCTTAGCGTTGGAGAGGGGCTCAGGTATAGGGATTATAAGCTGTTTGTATGATGAATAAGAACGTATAAGGAATAGACTAAAAGCTTCAAGCAAGCTAATTGGTTCCGGGTATCAGGGGTTCAGAAAGTCCCCATGCGACCCAGATCGGATTGATTGATAAAGCCCGCTTACTTTGAACTTAGATTCACATTTTCGGGAGGCGGTATCCTTTCATACACGGGAAGGTATTTTTGAACGGCCTAATAATACGCTCAGTTACCTTGAAGCGCAATTTGCTCATTGAGTGGGTGGAAAATTAAAGCAATATTGGGTCTGTGTGCAATATATGTGCATATAGGAGGTATATATATTGCATATTGTTATTTATCTATATATACAGATATACGTGTACGTGAGTGTGTGTACATGGTTGGCGGCATCCGAAACGAATTAGCCTGTCACAGTGACCGAATCCAAAGGACGCCTGTGCTTTAAACCATCACCGCAGGTGGTTTGCGCTGCACCACTTGCAGTTCCACTCACACACCACGTATCCAGTGTAAACCGGTGTAAACCGGTGTAAACTGTGTGTATATACACGTGTATGTATGCACAAGTTAGCATGCCATAAAAGGTGCAAGTGCACCTGTTATATAAGAAAGTTTAAATATTCATGAATTTGTCCAGTAATATACATATATTTACATATATATGTATACATGTTGGCATATAAATATGCATGTGTATATACATTCATGTATAAACGTACCTAATATATGTACATGTGTACATGTATAATATATATCACGTCGATGTGTGCAGAAATATTCCTATACGTCATGAATGAATCGTTCACTCACTGGAACAACTGTAAGTTCTCTACCAGATTGTACTAGTGGGTAATTGCTGTATCATGCCTATTGGAAGAAGTTTTAGTGCACGGCGCACCAAGTCGTTTTCTCCAGGTACAAGTTTACCAGATGCGAAATGTAAAAAAGCCGTTGAGAGGAGAGACCGAGTATACAGATCACTTATTGTGATAGAAATGGCACCGACACGTAAATTAGCCAGAGAGGCTAGAGACCAGCCGTCGACAAGCAGTTGAACCGGAAGTGTGATACACGTGGGTTCTCGCCGCAATCACATGACATGCAAACAAACAACCTGACAAAATACCTCATGCGAACTTTCTTAATAGCCTAGGTACAATATGCAACTATTAAGTTCGGAACTAGTTTACACATCATACCGCAGGCGGGACAATGAAATCTCCAGGTCGCTACACAGCTCCCCCCAGAAGGCTACTGTGACAACAACCCTTTGATCCTGATGAGGATCACTGGAGCCAGCCACCCTTGGCCTAATCTGGCTCAAGGCTTACTAGCTGATATCCAGCCAGCCTGCGAGTGATTCGACGATCCCCAGACGCTGCAGATGGAGGTGCATTAATGCCCACATTTCCTAGCGAGCTCCCACTCGAGTATCCTTCCAAAAAGATGCCGAAACAACGGGAAAAGTGAAAATGCTCGAGTTGGGAAGTCCAGTGAACGATCGCGAACAACATGGAATACGAAATCGGAGATTGTCGCGATCGGTGTGTCTCATGCGTCATGCCGTCGTCGGACAAAGCATGCGACAGAAAATGAAACGAAATCGGCTGAGCATCGATACAAAAATAAATGATGCAGTCAGCCAAATTATGCAACAAAAAACGAACGTTTAAATAAATAGCATGGACAAAAGCACCCATATTTTTGTCGTTTTGAAAACATTTTTGTTGTTTTGTTGCGGTTGTGTTGGTGTATGCAGCCCTATCGTTCTATTAAACGCTATGGCCAGTGTGCTTTGTGCCTAGAACGAGTAGTGAACGATAACGAAGGCGTCAGGAGTTCCGGGACAGGCTCACTCGTGCTGCTGGTAGAAGAGTCAGCGAGCATAGGTTGGCCGGTGGACGAGAAAGGATTCAAGTGAGAAGAGATATTCGGATATCTGCCTATCGGGACTGATAAGTGAAGATGGTTTTTAGCCTGTTGACAAACTAACCAAGCGCACGTTCAGTTTCCGACGTCCTTTTGCATACCGGGCCAAACGTACCTATCGGAAATCAGTTCGGCCGTGGCCCGGACGCCAGGATGGGCAATGTTGTGTAGTGTGTCGAACACACGTTGTCGGAAAAGAATAAAATCCACTGGATGTGTGTGTTCAGCGGAAGTATCGCAGAGAATCGTGCCTGTAGATGCTGGCAAATGCTGGTCCGTCAGACGCAGAGCTGATTGTTGGTTGGAAGCGCAGAAGTCGGTTTCCGAACACTGCGCGTTTGCCATAGCCTTTAAGTCAATTGAGTTGTGATCAGCTAGTGCCGACACTCAGTATAAAGCATCAGACACAACGTTATCGCTGCCAAAAACGTGGCGTATATCTGACGTAAGTTGAGATACGAAGTCTAGATGGTGAATTTCGTTGGCGAATGCCTATCGGACCTATCACGGAAAGCAAAAGCAAATGGTTTGTGGTGGGCGAAAATCACAAACTGGTTTCTCTCAAGGAAATGTCGGAAATGATGAACGGCCGAGTAGATTACTAACGATTCACGACGGAACGTGTTATACTTCGTTTCAGTCGGAAGTAGACGTCTAGAAAAGAAAACGAGCGTGTTCCAGAGTCTACCGACGAACTGTTGGAGCACGGCGCCGACCGCAGTGTATGACGCGTCGACAGCTATACTCACTTCCGCGGCCGAGCTGAAATGATGTAACCTGATGGTGGTAGCCAACGCATCCTTAATTCTATCGAACACTCTAATGGCTGTCGCCGATATTTCTACGTCTCCTTTTACACGGCCGTGCAGTAAATCGGTTAAGGGCTGCATAAGCTGAGCACAATGAGGAATAAACCGTCCGTAACAGTTAACCAGTCCGTTAAGTTGACGGATGACGACGAGAATGGTAGGATGGGACAAATCGCGGGTTGCTCCTATCCTATCGATCAGCGGTCGAATACCGTATTGATCGACGTGGTGTCCTAGGAACTCTGTTGCAGACCAGCCAAAAACGCATTTGTCCGCATTGCTCGTTGTCCCAAAAGTTGCCAATTTATCCAAGGGTTGTCGCAGATGAATCTGGTGTTTTTCTACAGAAGCGCTTGCAATTAATAAGCCGCTGATATAAGGGTGAACGAAATCTAGACCTTGTGTGCTGTCGTCGATGAAACGTTGAAACGTTTGTGCAACGTTTCATAAACCAAACGGCATATGTAGAAAGTCGAATAAGTCGAATGGTGCGATGATGTCTGTTTTCGCGATTTCGTCTCCTGCAACGGGGATCTGGCGGCAGGCGCGCGTACCAGATCGGTATTCGAGAACACACGAGTACTATGAAGGCTAGCCGTGATGTCCTGTATATGTATTTAATAGAGCCTTGATACATGGACTGACTGATACTTCATCGGTTAAAATTCCTGTAACGGTAAGTTTTGTCGTTTGATCTACTAGACAGCGTTGTCTGGAGTCTACCAAAAGGTCGAAGTACTGAAGAAGATCAATGCCGATCATTGCCATCTGGACGTCGGCGATCGTGAAGATCCAGCGGAAGGGCCTACAAAAGCCTAAGTTAAGTGTACGTGAATGCTGGCCGAACACTTTATTAGTGCTTCCGTTGACCGTGCGAAGGTTAAAAGTGACCGGTCTGTTCGAGTCGTGGGCCTCGGGTGGGATCACGCTGACATCAGCACCTGTGTGCAATCTTCGGCTTCGGCGTCTCATGCTGAACCTTGCACTCATGTATAATCTAGTTTATGGCAATAAATTCACTGTCGAATTTGCTATTCACTCCCAGCATAGCTCACATTACATCTGGAACAAAGAGTTCACTTTAGCAGCTCTTAAATCCTGTAGAAATTTGCGTTCCAATTTTTTCCCAGTGACACATTCCTACATTTGGAACAAACTTCCACATACAATTAGAGCCAGTAAGAATATACATCAATTTAAACTAAGTCTAGAAATTCTTTTGATATTAACGAACGTTATGTCTATTTTTAAACCCTGCCTGCCTGAAAGCGATATCTTTGAAAACGGACATAATAACATCTAACCACTTGATCTAGTCTAATAAAATCTGAGTGGAAACCCATACCACATGATACAACGCCACATACACTCCGAACTTATCAAGGCTATCAACTTCACCATTCAAGATATTTCTCTATCTCGAAGTTTATTATTGCTCCAGCAGGATAGGTCTTATACGTAGCTATGTCCAAAACTTGTAGCTGGACCACAAAATTGTAGTTAACACATTGTACCATTATACACACCCCAGTTAGTAATAACCAAAACATCCTGGTACACTCTTCCTTCATACTTAATGATAACCAGTTGTGTATATGTATCAATCAATATACAACAGCTGTGCACGCCAAAACTGTTTGATAGATATAAATAACTCAACCTGTTCGCCTCATGATTACAAATAAATCTGTACCTCTTCTTATCCTAATAGACCACCTGGCAATCTTCCCGTGTTGTTAAACATTCTTTCCATTATATATATTGGCCGTGTATACCAAATCGACATGGGAATTCAGCTGTTGTCACATACTAGGAAAAGCTGTGAATCAATCTCTTCGCGTTAGACGATAATAGTTGTATGCTGGAGACATATTTTGTTAACAAACAAAATTATAAATTTCATATAAAAGGTTTGGCCAGAAAATTACATATTCCATTATTCGTTATACTTCACATCATCATTTTACGTTCTCCCGTTTATCATGTGATTTTGCTTTTCATTCCTGAGTGCCAGTGAGTCTGCGGAAACTTTGTATTTCCTCGTAAGACCCCTTTGATTGGGCCTTACCGAAATAAGCCCATGTTCACAATCGCCCCCACGCACAACCTGCATGACCACTGGTTGAAGTTAAACCAGCAGCGTCCAAGCCTTTTGTGCAGACAGCTTTGCTTTCCTGTACTTGTTGTCGCTCATGGAAATTGGTGCAGAAGAAAGTAGTACAGGCAGCTGGTACTCAACCATTTAAGCTGAGTCAGAATAAGCACTTCAAGAACTACCCATATGCAAGTGTTGAGGTCTCGACTGTTGCTCTCAGTTAAACTGACCAAGTGAATAATTGACTAAATCCCGATCTATTTGTTGTTTGTTTGCTCATCGTCTGTCTTTTCGACGGATGGCTGCCGTATGCCTGTTTCCTTTCCCATGAGGGTCTGAAATGTGGTTGGTGTTCAGAATACCCTGTTGAATCTTTTGCTGTTTGTCACTTGTCTCTCCTGTTCATCTTTCTCCTTTCGCCATCTCACCTTCAAGGTATGGATTCTGCAACGAATCACACCTTTTCTTGGTAACAGAGCTTTTAAAGTAAAAACGGGATTGGATCATTCTTCTCCTTTCTCGTTTCCCGCTTCAGTTTATCAAGGATCCGTTATTATTGTCGATATTTTTGTTTGTAATTTTTGGTATATATAAATGACTTTCCGATCCTTATTTCTAGCGACGCTGTTGTTCAAAAATTCGTCACCATCATAAACAACAATACATCAGCGGTTCACACTTACGATTGACTGCTACAAAACCATGAAGAAGACAAAGGCAACCCTTTATAGGAGGACAGTCGGAAAAGAGAAGGATAGAAATGGAGTTAACTACTAAACAAATAGCCACGTCTTTATACAAATATTCAACATCAATGTGTTTACACCTCGTAAGTGAAAAACCGAGCTGTAAGTGATGGTAAGATGCCATCGGTGAAATTAAAAATCTGAAACATCAGTGATCCAGTGCCCAACAGGTGGATTTTGACGGTGTTGAATTTTTGTAACATGACTACAGTCTCCCTCTGAACGACAGTAAATGTGCACATATTTCGCTCGGAGGAGACTCCGGGGACCTATATGTGACATATGGTGCAAAGAGTGCAACAGATATCGTGAAAGTTTACCAACAAAATACCTGGAGAGTTGACTGTCGTCCAGATTATCCTTCTCCTTCCACCACTGGATTGTCGCTTGCACTTGCGACGATAAAAAAGAGCCTTGTTCATCAGAAACAGACGTGCATTTCAAACCCTTTATGGGATCTATATAAGACTGTCGTTTGTGCTTGCTACACAGGTCATCCATATCGGCCTGAGGAAAGACACTCATCACTGAGCGTGTTCAGCGAGTGGCCACCAAAATGACCACTGGCACGGAACATTTCTAATGAGTCTGCTTCTGAAGTTCTATATTTCTATCCACTTTAGTTTAGAAGACTCCTCGATCATCATCATCATAACAGACAGCAATACTTCGGTGGTTCACACTGACGCTTAACTTTCACACAACTACGGAAGGAAAAAAGTAGGGGAACATATATGAGAAGAAATTGAAAAAAGAAGGGAAGGGGAACGAACCTAACTACTAAAAAATAGCCACGTCTATGTTCAAACATACAACAACATACAACAAGGGGCCTACATCTTGCAAGTAAACAACCAAGCTGTAAATGAAAGTAAGACGTCATCAGCAAGACACCTTCCTTGCGGCTTTCACTACCCCGCATTGTTATGCGCACTCACTTCACAGACAACCCGGTCAAAGGTCGACAACCTTCACGTCACTGAGCTCAGTTAGCCGCCATCTCACCTAAAGTTTCAAGCCACTGACTCTACAACTCGCGAGGCCCCAGCCTGGGAGACGAACCCGATCTACAGTGACAAAACCCTCGTGAATGATTTCATTGGTCTACGCCAGGTCATCATCTGTCCACCTCGCACCTTGCGCCAGTCGGCCGCAGCTTTGACAAACAGTGCTCGGTATGCCAGACGACTAGCTGGCATCCCTAGTACATGACCTAACCACTTAAGTCCGTGCAAATGTGGTGACTGAACAAAAGTACTCGTCTGACAATCAATGTCAAACACCCACTTCCTAACCGCCTTGTAGCTTGCTTGCTGGCGCCATCCAATACGGGCGACTGAACGCAGACATCGGTGGTCAGATACCTGGAGGCGGTTTACATCCTCTACCCTGTTCGACCAGATTTCGCTACCGTAAAGTAATACGGCCCTCACTGTTGTCCGATATACGCGAAACTTAAGATTCAGGAAAACACCTATCTGTCGCCATAAGTGTTTCAGATTAGCAAACACCGCCTTAGCCTTGGAAATGCGCGCCTCTGTTTCATTCCCTACACCTCCGCCATCGCCGCTGATGCAGCTTCTCAGGCACTCAAACCGATCAATACCCTCAATGATTTCATTATTTTACGTTAAATCCACGTAATCACAGGAATCTTGCAGAAGTACTTAACATTTCGAGGCTGTAAAGAGCATTCCAAATTACTTAGCAGAACGTAAAATTGCGTTCCGTGTTGCTTATGCCGCTTGGAAGTTGTCAAACAGCAACACTTTGTTGTCAGTATAATCAAGATCAGTCAGTCTTTCATCAGGTAGGAGGTCCACACCGGCATCATTAGAGTGCCGCAGACAGTCCCCCATTATTTCGTCCATGACGAAATTGAACAAAAAGTGAAAGGGGACAATGTTGACGTATGCCGCTCATGGTGCTGAGACTGTAAGGTAGTTCACGATAGTTTATAACCTGAGCCGAAGTATGGGAATAAATCGCCGACAGTATGTTCACATACTTAGTCGGTACACCTCTGCGTTTAAGTGACTCTAAAAGTGTTGATCGATCCACCGAATCGAATGCACCTTTATAGTCAAGGAATACGGCAATTGTTAGTCAGCGGTACACATGACGCTGCTGCAGAATTTGACGGAGGGTAAAAATGTGATCTGTATGACCCCCCAGGGCGAAACCCTCCCTGTTCTCTTCTAATGTTTATCTCCTGAACTGTGGTGAATCGACAAAGTATAATGGATTCCAGAACCCTTGAAATGACTATGGTCAGTCTACTCCCCCCATGTTTATCACGCGAGCCCTGGGCTCTTTTTTAAACATGAGAAATATTATCGGTTGACCCCGCACGGAGGGATGATTTCCATCGTCCATACAAGTTGAAACGCCTGAGTCAAGGCCCCAGCTAACGTCTCTCCACTCTCTTTGAAAAGTGCCGGCACGGTGTTATCTGGACCAGCGGCCCTATTACGTTTAGGAGCTGAGATTCAATTGCGGACCTCAGTCTCAGTGGTTGGTTCCAAATCTACCGACCAGGGTGCTACATCATCAGTTTGTGGCGGCAACACAATGGAAGCAGGAGGCCAGCTGAATTGACTTTCAAAGTGTTCCGCCCAACGCTCTAACCTTCTGGACTTATCATAAATCAGTGCCATCTGCTTTACTGATAGCTAAGCTGGCAGACAGTTGCCTGGGACCAGTGGCAAGGATCACCTTAAGGAGTATGCTCGTGTTCCCTGAGGTAAAACCAGTCTCCATTTCCTTAATATTTTCCACTAACCAAGCCTCACGATCAGCCTTTAGACAACGTTTTAGTTTCTTACGGATATCTCTTCTAGACTTATGATGTGAACTATTGGGAGGAACCTTTTGTCTGGCTTCTAACAACTCCAGAGACTTCTCTGAAATTCAATGTATGTTTAGCCCATGTATCGTGTGTTGCATGCTACAGTACATGCTTTATAAATGGCCTGCAAGATTTGATTTCAGCAGCTATTAGGATCTTCCGAGTAAGTACCACCAAGGCAGCTTTCTGAGCTAGTTTGGTAATTATGTTTTACCGATAGTGAAGCCAGTTTCTCAACAGCTAATCGTTGCTGTCGGGGAGTTCGTTGCCCAGCAAAATTAAAAACAAAACGACAACTCATTATCTGAATCCAAGCATGTGCTCCGTTAAGAACGACAGTCTTAAATGGAACCACACCGCATGTAACTAATGGCTGTGTAGTATATCTGAGGCCATGGTCGGTTGGGAAAAAGCGGGCGTCAAGTATAGCATTGAGGGGCACGATGCCTAAAACTAGTACCGGCTAAAAATGGTTTATGCTCAGCGCACAGCTGCAACCGTCGTCCGCCATTGTCTGACCGATATGACGCTATCTCAAACTTACCAACTAAACGCGATTCGGCTTTATCAAGGCGATCCACCTTGGCATTCATATATCCGGCCAAAACGACTATATCAAAGCCACGTGTCGACCGAAGGAAAACGGCTAGATTCGCGTAAAATGCGCCTCCGATGACGACGTCACTACATTCAGTAGGAGCGTAAGCAGACATAACGGAAAGCCATTCTAGGATGTCTGTACAGAGGTCGCAACTAGAAGCTCTACAAGCTCCGACACCGGACATTTCTCAAACATCAGTTTTCAAAGGGATATTAGCCGCGCAATCAACCTATCATTGGGGGGTGTTAACTGCTGCTATAATATTATTATTTTCTCATTTTTCTACGATGCCGTTAAGTTGGTAATTTACCCTGTTCCCTGCGCTGACTGTAATCCCCAGAGGATGTATTGTCCTCTGTTTTTCTATTACTGCCTTTCAGGTTGGTGGAAACCCGCTGGATAACAGAGGAGATAAACTGACTTCAGCTACCAGCCTAGAACTGGTTCGGGGGATTCAGCAGTTGGTGGACGAAAGTAGAAATCGACAGCTTTTGAGAGACCCGTTTATTCAAGCAAGGAATCTCTGCGCCGGGGTGATAGTTACATGTCACAATTTTTCTTCACCGTGTCGAGGAACCGAAGTGGAGAGTATATGCTGCCTACTGTTAAAACGCACGTAAGTCTATATGTAGTTGAACACGTATGGTTAGATGTGAGCTACCTGACAGACAAACACGAACATGGCTATGCGCAGAAGAGCATGCTGTGCAGCGAAACGAAGTCGCGACGCAGACGAACGTCATACGCAGCTACTGTTTTAGCTGCAGAGTGTTCCAGGTTTTACCGGCCAGGACCGTTAAAAAACCATATCCGGGTTAAAGTTTGCTGGGATGACTGAAGCAATCGGTAAACTTTTCTTCCAATTCAAAAGTGAAGATCACTTGTTGAAACTATCTGAAAAGCACGCGGCAATCCGGTCCACCTTAAAGCTGTTGTTTTGAAAACCTATTCTTTTGTTTATTGCAACATGGTGCTATTACTGCTTGTTCCTGCCGCGTTCAAACAATTCATCTGTTATTCATCATTAGACCTGTCGTCATGCAGAACCAGGACTGTTCGACTTGTAAGTTTCCAGGTTTGTCAGTCCTCGTGGATCTTTGCGGAGTTAAGTTATCAAATTCCACATTTCGATCCGATAACTTTGCAGTTGG
>JTDE01002763.1:4490-16655 GCA_014338405.1 Paragonimus skrjabini miyazakii | reverse complement strand
TGGCATGACCTTGAACAGAAGACATACATTAACCGTGTGGTGCAAGAATTGATGTAACTACTCAGCATTATTTATCGAACATTGAACATTTTGAGAACTGTCGTTTCAGAAACGTGTTAGCTAAATGCTTCTTCATTACTTATTAGTAATACTTATTAGCTTCTTCATAAACTAACATTTTCCTCTACTATTATGTCCGATTTGTAACATTATTTATATAATTGGTGTATTGTACAATTAACAATTTTGAGTATGGTGTGCGTTTCACGTTACTATGTGTATACTGATCACGCTTTCTGAGCGTGTTTCTCACAAATGCGTTGAGAAATATACCATTATTATTATTATTAGTAGCCACATGGGTCCTGATTCGTGGTGAACAACGTTGGGAATTTGCATATCACTTTATTCATCAACCGATTGTCACAAGCTAGTATTGCCCCGGGTGCGTTCGCTTCAAGTTGTCCAAGCTGAGGTTTGCGTTTTCTCGTTAACAGAACCAACCCATATTTCGTTACGAGTCTATCACGCTCCAAATCAATCAAAGCCCCAGCGCGGTCGAGAAAGATCCGCTCCCAGTATAGTTTGGTGTGCATCGGGGGAAATGACGATAGTTTGCTTGACTATGTGACTATCGATCCCGACATCATACTCCACCACGCCCGTAACTTTGAGAGTAAACCCAATGACTGTTCGAACGACCATCGCACACGGCCGAACAATCTTTCCTGGCCTCGGTCCAGTCAATTAAATCGCGACTCCAGTGTCTTTCAAACAACAGTCCGAGCTACCATTGATTTCCATCCTAGCCTAAACTGCCATTATATCAACCGCCCCTATTACCGGATAATCCTCTCCAGACAAAAAACATTCAACAAAACATTTGTTTATATATTAAACCTTTTTCTTGTTGCGAGGGTAAAATCGTAGCCAGTGTCCACGTCTTCCGCATCTGTAACAAACGTCTGTACGGTTCTGCTTTCTCTTCATCTTCAAATCGGCCACTTCTCGAGTCAACTTCCGCTGCGGTTCGCAGATCATTCACTCCACGTGGTTCACTCGTCTCCAACTCGCTGACTGTCGTGAAGTTTTCTACTAGTAATTGTCGAGCCGCATTAGCCAGCTGTTCCAACGTCACCGGTTGTGCGATGGCGCCAACCATAAGCTGATCTCGGACTGTTGGTGGCACTCCCTCCAAGAACTGATCTGTCAGCATACGTTCTTCCGAATCTTGGTCCAAATGTGACAAGACTCTTGACAACGCTGCCCCCAGAGGGTCACCTCCTGGTCCAAGCCGGGCGCCCTTGAACTGCCGCATTGCCGCCTGGCAATCGGCGGGGATACAAACCCGGCGACCGGCGTCTCCTTTGCGATGGCTCACTCCAGCTTCGCGAAACCTTTTCGCGCCGCATCCAGCTCCACCTTCACCCTGGCCTTGAGCAGCATTCGCAGGGCTGCCAGATTCGCTCAGTTGGTCTTGATTCTGACCGTCCCCGCCACGTCCTCGAAGTCCTCCAGGAAGCTCCGGACACCCACCCTCAAACGGCTGCGGCCACGGGATCTTCAACCTCCAGTCCTGATCACGGCACCGGTTGTTGTGAGCCAAGAACGCGGATGGCACGAAAGTTGCTTATTTGATAAAGCAACACATCGGTCAAGTGTTTAAACAAAACCACAAACAGAACCATTCATTTGCACGCGGTACTTGGTCCCAGACCGCCTCTGTTTTCACAGATACCAGTGCTCGGTTCAGTTACGTAGCAAGGACCAAATTGGGCGATGCTGAACTCCGATGTTTTGTCCTGCATTTTTCCTGCGGCTTGTTCGATGTCAAAATATATTCTCCGGTCTTACTACTGAATAACCATGGTGTGCGTGGTATATTGTGATCGCTCATCTTCACTACACTAGTGAGAGCACTCGCATTTCACAGGGAGTTTGGGAGTTTGGGGAGGTTGAAGGTGGTCTCACTACATCAGCCCCCCTAGAGGGGTGACTTATGTAGGATGCTTTCTACATATAAACTTTACTCTTGGGCAGCAGCTGCTGCCTTGCTGACTAGCCGCGCGCGAGTCACCCAATCTGAAAACGCCCCGTGAGAGCAAGAAAAGGTGTGTAATATCCCAACTGCACAAGCACAGAGCGCTACGGCCTCCAGGGCTGTTCTCCTTTGGTTTGGCAACTGTTGCTATGCGGCACGTTGCTCTTGGAAGTAGGAAAAAGTGAAGTGCTTCAACGTTAGAGTAAAAGGCGGATACCCACCGTAACACGTCCTGCAGCGCTTGAGGATATTCACAGTTGTGTGCAGGTGTTTTCTGTGCAGCAAGAGCCAGTGTATCATCCTTCCAGCAGCTGTTAGTTGCTGGTCGACGCATGCATGAAATACAAATAATGAATTATCTACTGCACAATAAATATGGAATACGGGAAATATACTACTCAAAATAGCACGCGGTTGAATAGAAGTGCCTCCCGAGCGGGTTTGAGGAGGGAGCTTTTCAGGAAGAGATGCGGAAGACAAAACCGGAACTGAATCGGAGTTTTAAGTGGATGGGGAATGCTTGGATGATGCTTGTGTTTTCATATCAAGGGGTGAGTCGATGAAGACACTTTTAAGGTGATCGGTCAAGACCGGGTGATACTGACCAAAACTGTCAATCATAAAAGCTTTCGTAGGCCGTTTGATGACACGAAAAAGTATTTTATACGGTTGCTGCAGCGGTTCAATGGCAGGGTCCGTTCGCATAAATGCGAACTCACAAGCGCTGAGTTCTTTAGGAACGTAAGACGAGGGTTATTGAATGCGTGTGACGCTGGCTTGTTACGACCACATTCGACCCCATTCGTTTCTGGGTGATAGGCTGTGGTGCGTGCTCGGTACATGCCTAGCCGCTTGATCAGTTTTGAAACAAAAGTTATTCAAATTGCGTATCGCTGTTGGTTGTAATTGTCGATGGGAAACAGGAACGTGTGATCTAGTGTTTGACAAAGGAGGGAGCGACAGATACTGTCGGTGGGTCTGACTGTGGTTCAGCTTCTGCCCAGCGAGTTAACTGGTCGATGCAGGTGAGATGGTGAGCGTAGCCACAAGAAGTTGGAAGTGGCCCACCGAGGCCCAGATAAACATGTTCAAATCGGCCTTCTGGAGTTGGAAAAGCTTCAAGCAGGCCACTCGTGTGTCGTTTGACCCTGAAACGTTGACATGCAAGGCAGCAACGGGCCCAATGCTGCACGTCCAGTTCCAAGATGGGTCGGGCAAATCGATTCCCGATGCGTGTATTCCTGGATATGACAGATGTTGCATCGCTTCAAGATTGCTCTCCGCAAGGCATGCGGCATGACTAGATTGGACTATATCCGCGTATTGCCACACATGATGGTATCACTCGAAGATGCCAACGGCACTGATACGATGCGCAGGTTGGTGTGTTTCAGATAATCCATAAACGGGCAATCGGACTGATGTGCTGCGGCCATATTACTACGTGAAATTAGGTCGACTGCCGTGTAAGCATTGTGCACTCGTGACAAAGTTTCCGCGGCAAACTTTATTACCCGGGGACGTGGCGGAGCGGCGTGTGATCGGTAGACCGTGAAGATCTCTTATCTTTTAGTTGACAAATATTTTGTAGCTATTATAGTTGCCGAAATTTTGTGACATGTTGCAGTTCCTAAAATCTGACAATTCTGTTTCCTGAAGATTTTTTGTTTCAATTGTCCGATGACGTAAGCAAGGAACTTGCGGTAGTTCAATGGCATAAGGTGTAACAATACAGAAGCTGTTGCGCATGCGATTTAAACTTTCCACTGACGTTCTCTCCCTTGTTATCTATTTCAGGTCGTCCGCCTACATATTATTTAACGTGTCCCACACGATATGAACGTCCCTAAAATTGACATTTCATTCCCCCTGGACTTACTTTTTGAACGATTTGTAAACCCGTTGTTGTTGGGACTTTGATTTTCTTGTTGCCAGTGACGCTGTGTGGATCGCCGTCTCGCCTCTGTATCATGAATACACTGGTTGTGATTGTTCGTTGCGTCTTTTCTCTGGTCTTGGATTGCGTCGAGACTGACTGTGATCGCTGTCCTTTGTTTACTTTAGTCGTCCCGTAACAATTGGTGACAGAGGTGGGATTCGAACTCACGCCCTTTCGCATTCCACGTCATTTCGGAAGACTGAAGTTAAAATATAATGAAAATCAATGTCATGGACGCGGAATCATGCTTTCATTTCAATTTGGACGTAAATAAGCAGGAAAGCGTGATTACAATTTCGAACTGTTGTTGAAACATGAATACTAAGCTTTTAATAGAAATACAAACATGAGGAACGCCTATAAAGCCACCTCAACGTAGGACAGTGCAGAAAACTAGACAAGTAAGTCGTGGTTTACCAGTTATAATCGCCATGCCTTACCATTCGTTGGTACCGCTGCCGTTAATTTTTCTATGAAATTTGGATGTACGCTGGAATAAAAACGAGGTGACCTGCAGAAAGAATGACACTGAAGAACACTGTCAGCTGGAAAGACTACAACACTTATAACGGCAACTGTGTAGTTCGCCGGTATTGTGCTTCAAGGCCGAA
This sequence comes from Paragonimus skrjabini miyazakii, assembly GCA_014338405.1. NCBI lineage: Eukaryota > Metazoa > Platyhelminthes > Trematoda > Plagiorchiida > Troglotrematidae > Paragonimus > Paragonimus skrjabini miyazakii. Next base: position 12,064 of record JTDE01002763.1, on the reverse strand, counting down.
ACGAGTTGAAAACGGCTATTTAGGCGCGAAAATAGATTTTTTAAATTTTTCATGAAATATTAAACTGCATAGTACGGGACAAATATATAGATTTCATCAACTGTTCTGGTTTTGTTGCAATGAGAAAAATCAGCTATACCTAAAAACATTTCATATTCTCACTTTCGTTGAGAAAAATGTGTCGCCATTTTTTTCGACAAAAGTATCATACTGGCTTTCCTAATCAATGCTACGTTCTCTGAATGCTTCCATCAGAATTTTTGTGGTGGAATGCATATTCCTATCTTGCAGAAACGCTCAATTTTGCGTGGTTTTGGGATGTAATTGAGCCTGTAATTTTCGACAACGTTGCGTTTGCATTGCATTGTACACGAAACATCACAGTAATTTCTCACGAAAGCCATGCCGCCACGGTTGTTGGTCAACTATTCACCTGCATTATATGTTCAGCCTGGTTTTCTCATAGCAGTTCCGATGGGAAAGTATCCACATTATCACATGGTTGTTTCTACCCACGGTATGGTGTAAACATGGGTAACGCGTCCCACTCCATCATTAACAACGTGCGTATTAGTTTGTTTATTACTTACTGACTATGCTTGAATGTAGCTTGCCGTGTGTACGTGAGTCAATGCTCTTTTTTATGTAGGATAACGACCAACTTTGATGCTCGTTAGTTATCCGAAGAAAACATTGATTCCCACTTCTACCGTTTCGGCTACAATCCTTTTATCTTTGTATCCTGTACGCTTATGATTGCGATGACCGTTGGTCTATGTTTTCGCCGGCTGCAGAGCTCACTGACGACCGGCAGTATGTTATTTCATTTTTGACCAGAACTGAAGGAAACTATTATAACTTATCCCCAACGGTCTAAATACACGTTCATTCTGATTTCTTCTGCGTTCTTCTTATCAACGTTGATCATAGATTAAGTGAACTGGACAGAGCAGCTACTGGTGTGAACGCATACTGCATACTTAGACATCGATCATAAATTAGGTGAACTAGACGGAGTGGCCGCTAGTGAGAACGCAAAACATTTCATATACTACGTAATCTGCAGCCGGCTTCGTTGATCGGCTCTGAGACAGCCTTTTTGACTGCACACCTTGTGACCTAAATCTAATTCTGAAGAATGCAGAACAGGTAACAGGAATTACCTTTAGACTGCGGTTACTACGACAGCCTTACCAACGCACATACCAGCTATCGGCGAAAATGTGAACCGTGTAGGCGACATTATTCCGTTCGAAAAGATTCCATATTTGTAAATACCCGTTTTACGCTAGAGGAAGCATTCACAATTTTGCTACACTGTGCGTTCTAGGACAGCATAACATTCACAGCGTTCGTGGTGGTCTGCCCTGGGAACAGACGAAATGCGGTCAACGTTCGAGTAAGCCGATTATATTATTCAATTCTTTCGCTTCCAGCCGACCACCATAATAATCAAGGACGAATGGAGAGCCTACACAGCTTTGGATGAAATAGCTCATTACGAGCACTGGACAATCAATCATTCGAAGAATTTCGTGGATCCTGAGGACAGCATGGTGCACGCGAAAAATCTGGAAAATCTTCGGTTCTTCGCTAAGAAGCACTTTCATGCAATATCTGAATCAAGCGAACGGCGGTTCCAGTCATACCTTCATGAGATCTGTCGGCAAAAGCTAAATCCTGGAAACATGATCGGCAAACTGCTGTCAACCTTGCCTCATACGAAAATGTTCTTAATTATATAATATACGTCGACATTATTGCACGCGTTGGTTATTCCGATTCATGTCTTGTGCCGAGATTGGTAGCTGCTTCGTCCGATTGACTCAAGCTATGATCAACGCCTAATTATGCCGTATTTATTCACTTTAATAGCTGTTCCATCCAGTTGACTTGAATTATGCCAAACTGTGCTTCGTGCTTAGACATTTATAACTGCTCCGTCCATTTGCCTTACTTTACGAGTTTAGCCGAACTGCACTCCGCGCTGAGACATTTATAGCTGCCCCGTCTATTTGTCTCACCTTACAAATTATGCCAAACACACAGATGGACGAGTGAAGTCACTGGGGACGAAAACACGGGAATAGAATCTTAATTTATGTATCAAATAAGTGTGGATAAATCTACGAGCATCCTTTGCTTTTCTCCAGCACAGAATATAGCTTTCGGTTTTCATGTGTTATGTGTTTCTCCCCGGACGATTGAAACCGTGTATCAGATGAAGTCTTCATCATTGTATCGTTCATCACATCTGATATCTGCAAGAAATCTGTAGACGCATATATGAAGGAACTTACATTCTTCAATTAAATCAACAGGATAATCGTTCCACGTTTTGTTGATTCGCGCTTTCTTCGACCCGTGTGCAAGCGGTACACTGTCAGCGGACCGGCTTAAGTCGACATCCGTTGTGAGTGGTGTGTGCGAATTGCTTCCAATAATCACTGGGGAAGTGCGAACAACGGCTGAAATAGAGAGAACTGACAAAGTAAGGATTCAAAATGTGCACTTACCAGGGGACTGAGATTGAGGCTGTTTGCCAAAAAATGGACGCTCGTTCAGGTCTGCCATTTGCATACATTTGGAGTGAAAAATCAGCTGATCAGCATCACATCAATTACAGTCCATCTGTACGGGGTCACCGCGGTGTCAACACGGCAATCCTGTTTCAGGCTTCTTCACCCACCTCGGTTGCATATCGCTCGTAGCTGAGTCCATGGGGAAGTCGTATAAAGGTAGGTCGGGTTTTGCACATTCCTCTGTCTTACTGGCAATGATGCCATTAAAGCAAGTAACCGCCGCGCAGTTGTTGCAGTTGTGCAGTTTTTCCAGTACATGATTAAGGGCTTTATAGTGACGGTTTAAACTGGCTGCGGCAAACGGCTGAAACTGCGGGCCTACCAACCGTCGTATTGGCAAGTTGTACTCTGCCAGCCACCGCGCATGAATGGGGACGTGACCTTTGGAAAGGTAAATGAAAACTACAAATGACCTTACCGTTGGGGTGGAAGTTCTTCCGAAACACCGACAGAATGTGTACGCATGGCAGCCACAACGAAAGTGTCGTCAACATGTTATACACGAAGCTGCAATGTTCAAGGTGATTTATAGAGAACCGCTTACCTTGCACTCAGATGTTGTTTGGGAATAGAGTTGTAGAGTCCGTCCTTTCAGATATTTCTGGACAAAATGGCTTACTAACGTGGTCATTCTGTGAACAATGCTCTTCACGTACCAGTCGACATTCACAACCTCACGACGATCGCACCTATAGGTCGTTTGTATTTCGTATTCTGGCATCAGCCACTCACTATGAATTAACGCTTTCTGAATGGCGACGACTAGGAAGTCTCTTGGGTGCGTCCCCTTCTTCAACCGTCCGTTTGCGATTTCCAGCCTAGTATTCGTGCGTTTGCCAAAGTGGACAACATCGCTTTGCGCGTGGATGGCTCACTTCGGCTTGATGTACAGTCAGGTACACAACAAATAATTCAGACATCTTCTATCCGTTCGGCCGATGATATATAAACCACGTTTAAATCTACGGTAAACAGTGTAACAGTGAAAATTACTCTTCCTTTTGTCTGTCGTAGCCATTCAGTGGAAGAGAAAACGACTGGGAAAAGAGTTTGCCTTTTGCTAAATATGACGGACGAATTTTGCCCACTTACGTGCTTACGTTCGGCATCACGTTCATGAAAATAACACAACAGGATGTCGCAACCGAACACCGCGTGTTGCCCTCACTTGCGCAGCCCTCTTATCCATAACAAATGTTTTCACTGCAATTTCATCGCCCATCATTTCACAAAATTTTCGAAAAGGCTACGTAGTGAAGCATACTTCTCATTACGAACGTACCCGTATATCACGGGTCGGCTGTGTCCCATACCGCCTGTCACGAGGAACTGATATAACTTCCAGGTTCGAAAGTATGAAGAAATATGCAATGACATACTTGTGCCTGTTTACCACGTGAGTGGCATCCGCATTCACAACATGCGAGAAACGTCGGAAAAGTTCGTCCTGAGTTCGTTTGGCAAAGCAGATTTGCATATACCTGTCGCCGTTATCCCGCATAGTACGCACCACACTTATCGCATTAACAACCGACAGCACTTCTTCAAGGTTCTCCAATGTTCTGTGACCGATCTTACGTAACAGACTCACTTGACATTGCAGGCTTTGAATCGCGGCGGATGTTTCCATGGCGAGCGGTTGTGATAAACTTCCCATAAACATCCGTCACATACTGTTCAATGTCAGCAGTTTGTGTATTGTGCTGGAACAGACTCCTGAATTCGTTCAGTTCACCGACGGTTAGGCCACGATTTGTAGGATGGGAATTACATAGCAGATGATTGAAAGGGTGGTTGTGCTCCAACTCGAAAGAGCTCACAGCCAGATAAGCATCTCGTCGGACCACATGAAATCGTGATCTGCAACATGTGTCGCGAGAACTGGTTCGTTAAAACAAACAACAGTAAACCCACTAGACACGTCGCACAACCCTGCATACACTCCTACGGCTTTTGTACACCTTTCGTACAGCTATAATAAATATGCACGGTTTTCAGGAAGCCATATTACCTTACTTTATCGTACTCAAAAGCAGCTTTCGACCTACGGCTTGTCCCAGGAACGTAAATAAAAACCCACCTCGTCCATGTGCCTCTGAAGACACTCCTAAAACTATGAGAAAATGCGAACTTCCCGATCTTCAAACATCGTCTTAAGAGTTGCAATATAGTCCATCTCCAATAAATAAAACAAACAACTGAAAATAAAATAAACAAATGACAGGCATGAAAAAATTACTTGAAGACAACCCCAGCATTCTTGTGTTAACATTGCCACACGCAATCGATCATAACAACAGCAGCGATAACGATTTTCGAAAAACAACTATGGTAAGGTTGTCTTCAACTGATGGTTAGTTAAAACAAAAACATTTGAGTCCATGACGCAGATTTCGACGGCTTCAATCTCTGCACCAGAAACCAAGCTGTTAAAACGAGTTTTCCCAAGAAAATAGTTTTTCCGAACACGACAGCTCGGAAACTCACGGTCTACGAGTAGCATTCATGCGTGGCGGATATCCGTAGAAAACCAGGCTATATAGTCCAGCTGTTGAGGTCTGCGAGGTGAAATTCTAGCGGAACAATTCCGAAAAGCGTGCACAAGAAGTTTGTGATCCGTAATGAAGTCACGGCCCTTGAGTGCGTGGCGAAAGTAGTGAACAGCCCTATATATAGGGCTGTCTGTAGACAGTTAGTTCATGACTGAAAGTGCTGTATCGCGTCTCATTATCGCTAAGACGTTGAGAAAAGGAGGTGATTGGTTGCCATACCTTGAGGATTGCTCACTTTAACACTGCACCTGTGGCCGTGTCCTACACATCCACGGCGATGCTGATGGGTGCATCCTGTAGTGGATCTAAATGCTGTATACAATTCAGGTGCGAACACGAAATCAAAAGTGATAAAAAATGAAACAACTGACTCACAGTGGTTCGTGGAGGTGCGTTTAGAGTTTCACCACACTGAATGAGGTATCCAATCGATGCGATATGTCGTATAATTCCCAGGTCACTTCAGAGGTCACAGATGAGTTTAGAAATGTGTTGAATTAAATGCGAATTCCGTTAGCCGTTAACTCTCCCAAAAATCTGTACACACGCGACACTGAACGCAAAGAGAGTGTAACATGCAAGCCGGCTGTTTCTACTCCGGTTGTCTGTCACACCGGCGGACCAACTGTGGGGCAATGTGGCGACACCAGGTGACAGCGTTCTTCCAAAGTAGGGGTTCCAACAAATTCTGTAAAAGGAAACAAAAAGAAACAAGCATGAGCCAAAGGCCCAGTGAGCCATGCACACGACTTACACAAACGATAACTAAAACGGCGCCGACAGCACAGCAGCACGCTCCATCACCAATTCAAATTCAACTAGTGCGCGATCGCAGGTTTCGACCGCACGTTACAAGAGAACACAGGGCTTGCGATCTTGGAAGTGTAATTTTTATTGTTAACTGAATTAATTCACATGATTTAAACGAGTGTACATGTGACGTTGAAGGGGGTGTAAAATGCGGAAAACAATGAGAATTATGCAGTACAAAATGCCGTGCAGGGCGCTACAATCCGGTTGTTCGGAGTGCGATATGATTACAGAGACAAGTGGCTTCTCTAAGATAGTAAAGGCCGTAGTGGCACCGAGGATTAAGTGAAAATACGTTAATTACCCCGAAGTAAATTTGTCAAAGGTCACGTAGGTCTGGCACAGTTGAGGATAAATCGGCGATGGTAATTCACAAGCCCCTGGAAACAATGGAGCTTGGGAGTCGTGTTGGGGAGCGGGCGCGATCAAATATCCGCGACCTATGACTCGACCGGTTTAATATCATCTGCCGATTTCCGCCATTTGTTCACGGGTTCGAAATTGGAGGCCCAAGTCACCCGGACTCAGTCAGTTTGTCCGGTTCGATGTCAGCGGGGTTCTGTTGACCTAAAAGGCAGTCAGTCAAAACGGGGTGTAGCACCGCTCTCAGGGGTTACGGGGAATCCCGAGAACAGAGTAAAATGCTAATCAGCAAAGAAGTGTAGAATACTAATCTAACAATTTCTTAAGTATGTAAGAATCTAATAACACTTTGAAGCGGTCCCTAGAAGAACAGCCTGTAGAGGACTAAAACGTTTCTATCTAGAATCGTGCCTGTTCTCCACAATAGTTGAACCGGAAAACCGATTAGCGGACAACGACGTATATTGCAAGCAGACCCGGAAAGCAAGCCGTAAACAAAGCACAGCAGAAGCAAAGCGCGACAAACCAATAGCTAGCGACCGGAAATTGCAAATGTTAATTGTGACCTTGGGCGGTCAAACAACGAGTAAATGCAGACATGCAATCAAACAATATCGATAATGTCAGCGGTCAAAATAAATAGCAAGATGGTTTTAATACGTGACAAACTAAGAATGTCTCTGCAAGCTAAAAACCTTCAACGGAAAGTCGTTCCAGTGGTCGATAATTCTATAAGAGAAGAACCGTTGACTAAAGAAGGTGCGAGGTCGAAGCTTATAGAGCTTCTTGTCGTGACCCTTTCGACTGTTATCAACTACTGTGTTAAAGAACTGGTGCACGAGCCTTGTGCTGAAGAAAAGATGCGTCAGGACTAAGTCGCCGCGGAGTCTTCAAAATTCAAGTAGATAAAGATCAAGAATTTCAAAACGAGACTCGTGAGAGAAATGCCGCAAGCCAGTGACCATTTTGGTGGCTACTCGCTGGACACGCTTGATGGCAAGTACGTCCTTCTTCAAGCCGAGGTATACGACTTGATTTGCGTACTCAAGCAATGGTCTTATATAGACTCCGTAGAGCGATTGAAAAGCATGCCTGTCTATTCGGAAAAAGGTTCTTCTTATCATTCCATGAGTCCCAAATCCCCTCTTGGCGGCAATCTGATGGTGACAAAAAAAGTATAAGCTAGTCGGCAGCCAATTCCCTAGGTCCTTTTTAAGGTCAACTTTCGTGATATCTGTTACACTTTGTGCACCATGTATCACGAATA
>JTDE01002762.1:53077-78111 GCA_014338405.1 Paragonimus skrjabini miyazakii | reverse complement strand
TCGAATACGAAATCGGAGATGATCGCGATCGGTGGTGCCGCATGCGTCATGCCGGCGTCCGACCAAACATGTGACAGGAAATGAAACGAAACCGGCTGAGTACCGAAACAACGACAAATGACATACTCAACCAAATTGCGGAACAAAAAACGAACGTTTGAATAAATAACATGGACAACTGCACCCATATTTTTGTCGTTTTGAAAACGTTTTTGCTGGTTTTTTGTTTTTTTCGGTTGTGTTGTTGCATACAATCCTCCTGTTTTACTAAACTCTTCGGTCAGTGCACTTTGATCCTAGAACGAGCAGTGATCGATGACGGGGTTATCAGGAGTTCCGGGACCGGCTCACTCGTGCTGCTGGTGAGGGATTTAGCGAGCATGGGTTGGCTGGCGGACGAGGAAGAACTCAACTGAGAAGAGGTAACTGGGTATCGGCCTATCGGGGCTGATATGTGACGATGGATTTTAGCCTATGGACAAGCTAAACAAGCGAGCGCCCAGTTTTTGACGTCCTTCAGAATACCGAGCCAAACATACCTAACGGAAATGAGCTTGGCCTTGGCTCAGACGCCAGGATGGGCGACGTTGTGTAGTGTATCGAATACACGTTGTCGGTGAAGAATAGGAATCACTGTACGCAGATGTCCAGTGGAAGTATTGCAAAGTATAGTGTCTGAAGATGCTGTCAAAGGCTGATCCGTCAAATGTGGAGCTAATTGTTGGCAGGAAGCGCGGAACTCGGTTTCTGAACGTTGCGCGTTAGCGACAGCATTTAAGTCAATTGAGTCGTGATCAACTAGTGCTGACATTCGGGATAAAGCATCAGCTACAACGCTATATTTGCCAGAAACGCGTCGTATATCGGACGTAAATAAAAATACGGAATCTAAATGTCAAACTTCGCAGGGCGAATGCCTATCGAACCTACTGCGGGAGGCAAAAACTAACGGTTTGTGGTCGGTGAAAATCACAAGCTGGTTTCCTTCGAGGACATGTCAGGAATGAAGAACGGCCGAGCAGATTGCTAACAATTCACGACCAAACGTGCTATACCTTGTCTCCGCCGGAAGTAGACGTCTGGAAAAGAAGGCGAGCGGTTTCCAGAGTCCATCGACTAACTGTTGAAGCACGGCGCCGACCGCGGTTTCTGACGCGTTAACAGCTATACCTTTTTCCGCAGCTGAGTTTTAGTGATGTAACATGACGGCGGTAGTTAACACATCCTTAATTCGATCGAACGATTCGATGGCTGTCATTGATAACTCTATGTCTCCGTTGACACGGCCGCACAGTAAATCGGTTAAAGGCTGCATAAGCTGAACACAGTGAGGAATAAACTGTCTGAAATAATCAACCAATCTGTTGAATCGACGGATGGCGGCGAGAGTTGTAGGACGGGGAACGTCGCGCCAGGGTAGAGCTCTCGCTTAGCATACGAGAGGTACTGGATCGATGCCCAGGTACTCAACCACCTTTTGCCCCACTTCATCCGCCCGACTGTGATAGCAATAATCTGTCAGTCGCTCGGGTTTTGGTTTCATGTTACGCCGGTATGGCAGCAGACATTTACTTACCTGTCAATTGGCATGGGTGTTTATGCTACTTACTAGCAGCATATAAGTAAGCTGGAAATCGGTATGGTCAAACCTACTCGCCGGAACTAAAGGGCATCTTCCAAAGCCACCATAGCACTGACTTCCTTGAATGACGTACTCAACACCACACGGCGCACAGTAAATGTATCTGGGCTTCATATTTTGTAGGGCGTGGCGATGATCCAATCTCCCAGCATCCATCTAGGGTGCTCCCATTTTAGTGCTTACGTGCACCAACTCGATCTTTCCATGACATATGAAGAACGAAAACAGACGCGGAATAAAAACACAAACGACTAAAAAGCTGAACGTATTTTATGCGAATAACTGCGGGTGCTCTGGTGTTTGGCTGTACGACACCAACACGCGAGCGTACATGAGGAGGCCAACGATTTAGCCGTTGAGCCTGCGAGCATTTCTGAAATGTGCCTGTCGCCATTGGCGTATCTATGTGGACAAACAAATAGGCAAACAAACACGGTCACGTGCATCAAACGGACGATAGGCGTATCTCCTGTGTTCGGTGTCAACTAGTGTTTTCGGAAGCATTTTGCATGTCAGACAGCGGGCAAATCGAGGGCATGCAGTGGAACAGGTGCGTGAACTACAATAATTCTCAATACAAAAATAACGGGTGAAATCAAGGACTGGATTCACCAGAGATTGACAATATTCATGAGAAGTCCAATGACGCTGGAAAGTGTTCGGATTGTTCAAAGCGTAACTGAGGATGCGAAGTAACAGAGCTGAAAGTTAATCCAAGAAATAGGATGTTTTGAACTGGATGGCAACCACCGGCAACGTAAGAAATACCAACAGGCACGTTTAGCAGAGTTCATTCGAAAACATGTTGTGTTGCTGTTTTTACTCAAATCAAACAAAATTGTACAATGTGGTCTGATGCAGCAGTTACGCAATTTTAGCAAAATGAAGTAAAGACTAATGAAAACTCCACAGGTATTGTAGCGACCAGGAGATTTCACTGGTCTGCCTACGGTACGATGTGTAAAATAGTTCCAAAACTCACAGTTGTATATGGTACCTAGGCTATCAAGGTAGTTCGCATGATGCATATTGTCCGATTGTTCGTCTGCATGCCATGTGACTGCGGTGCGAACCCGAACGCACACGTGTGTTACACTATTCCGGTTTCATCACTCATCGACGGCCGGTCTTTAACCTCTCTAGCTAATTTACGTGTCCGTGCCATTTCTAGCGCAACAAGAGACCCCCGGTATATTTCGTGCAATAAATCTTCGGTCTCTCCTCTCAACGGCCTTTTTATATTTCGCGTCTGGTAAATTTGTACCTGGGAAAGCGACTTAGTGCGCCGTGCAATAAAGAATCTTTAAATCACAACGCCGACCGTTGCGACCTGGATATAACCCCGCTCTGACTGTTGTACCATGCATAAAATTCTCCCCAAAATTCCCCGTTCGCATTTTTCATAGGATCGTAAGAATTTTCGCCTGCCGTCAGCTTGTTCGATGCGATCGCGTTTTCTTGTTAGCCTGTTTGGCGGCCTACGCGTGTCAATGGTGCAATATACACACTTCCAGCTTGCTCGTGCGCTCAACGGCTGGATCCTAAACCTCCCCAACTGTTTTCCCGTATCTGTGTCTTTCAGTGTTGGTTGAGACCTATTGTAATTGTCGTATGCTTTACGGTCGACCCCTCTCAATTGTTCGTATTTTAACTTCGCGTCTGACATTTTTGCGTATACCTGGGAAGCATTAATTTAAGGAATGCTCACCCTAAACTACCGCTCAATAACGTTTCTCACCCATCCTCAATTTTGTTCTAATAATAGTCGCCTGTTAATTGGTTGTTCATTTTATGCCTTGGAGGTCGACTAATTTAAATGTCCTATGATTTTTTGGCAATATTCATCCGAGATTCCTCCTCCGATTCCGGTGGTACCTGTGATGTCTGTTATCCACCGATTGCACAAAGGATTCTGTAGTTGTCGTAAACTTCTCATCTTCAGTTACATGTCATATTCTTGTGCATTGTAACCTCGCTTTTGTTGCATATCACAAGGTCATACACATTTAATAACCACTATAGAGCATCCTCCACATTTTCCCAATTGTTAATTGCGGACCTTATTGACCGCACCTAAAACCCGAACCACATAACTACACCACGAGTGATTTGGCAATTGTCGTACTACCGAAGTATTACGGGTCGGTTTGACATGCATCCGACCGATCCACGGCACAGCAAGCCAAATGTGTTTGACAAGATGTACACAGCTCGTGCGCAATCAAATCACATCTACTTAGAAATAGCCGTACGAGGCGTCCATTTCAACATTCATCAGTCTAATTCAGACAAGTACAAGATCGATCGATCGCTGTAGCGGGGGTAATGCACAATTTTGGTTGTAAAGGAAAATCTAGCTAATTAGCCACTACTTCCAAATACAAACATCACATCTGCATTTTTTTATGCTGATCAAACTAAATGGCTTAAATTCTTCACACCACCTCCATGATTTACGGCTTATTCTAATTTTCCACTTGGGACACCACGTACCGTCAGATGTAGTGCGAATGTTCGATGAGAAGATGGAATACTGAAACGGTAATCTAAATTAACATTATCTATGGGCATTTACTCCTCTTCTTTGCATTAAAAATTTATTATACTACACAATGGAAACGGTGCATTGTTCAAGTCACATTCTGCTACTTCTTTCACTCGGATTCACGTGACCAAGAAAACCAGCCTTTATCATCCGTTTGGTGATTGTGTTTCCCCGAAGGTTTGCACATTTAAATTCTTCCTCACTTGCTTTCTGTAGTGATACTAGTATTGGTCACTTTTTTATTACCTTTCTTTTCTTGGCTAATTTTCTCGCGATTTCAGCTCACAGCGATCATGCTTTTTTGTTTGTATGTCCCGTGATTCATGTTATAGCGTTTGTGATTTTAGACTAGTCCATTATCTAACTACTTTTCCAAATCTAGTATACATTTTTTATCTTCGGTTTTATTTATGCAAGCAATTATTTTTTTTTCATAGATAATGCATCAACACTTTCCATATTTTGTACTGTTTGAATCACATCTTCATACTGTTTCAAATCTGATTTAGATGATAATGTACTACCGGCTGTTGCCATCGGTTGTTGCATGTTTTGACGAACGTATACTTTTCAACTTTCCGTGCGTTCAAACTCACGTTTGCTCATCTTTGACTGACTGCTGCGTAGTAGACTAATCACTAATTATTCTACGTCCAATTAATTTCAGCTTTGCTCAATTTTTAGTTGAATATTCCGCTGATATTCCAGTTTGTCAACCTGGCACCAACTCATTCATACTGCTTCGAGCAACCGCGGCTTATTCTTATCAATTCTTACTATTATTGCATGGATTGAATACTGCATTCATGTTCGAAATGTGTGTCACACGACCATAGACACTCAGTCTGTACGGACCACACTCACAAGTTTTAGTTAGAATAAATTTTCTCGTTCACGTCTGCTCTAGTTTTACTGGCACGAACTTATGAAGAAGTACTTCACCTACGATGGTTACTACAACCTCCTGTTGATATTAGATTTTCATTTGTTGTCATTTATATGATCTTTCCTGAGTAATGGCACTTCATCCGGTCACAACGTTCCACTAGAAATTGCTCGTGATCCCCATTAGTACATCTGACAACCTAATTCCATCGTGCGCAGACAGAGTTGTGGTTTAATTAGAAATTTGAGAATTTTAGGCTTTCAGAAACCCCTGTTGGAATGTTTGTGATTTTGGTGTACTTCAATAAGGATCATCCATGTACCCGTTCTGTTCCGAACAATTTTTCTTTCCATCTGGCTGCCACCTTCCTAACCAAAATCATTAAGTGCAGGCCAAACTGATTTCCACGGATAGCGATTGTTTAAGTTTCTGATGGGACAATATTATGACTTTGGCAAGAGCCCACTCAAATGGAAGATTGAATTTGTCATGAAATTATCCAATAAATATCCACTGTATTGAAGTGCAAAGTACGAAAGTGGCAACGTTTATTCGGATCAGTACAGTCAAATCGGTGAACCTTTAAATCTCTAAATTCTCCAATATCCTCCTCTTCGGATGTTGCATACTTGGACTTCTGAGATGCAACAATGTTTTGGTAACCTGTTGACGATCCATTTGGAATTTACTTGGTATTTCACAAAAGTCTTATAAGCAATTGTGTCATTCCTAACACCTCGCATTGAAACACTTAAATTTTGCAGATCACAAAGTTTGTTTCATTCAGCCCGTCAATTGACCTCTTTACCTATTGAAATTGATTTGCCTGCGATCGGCTGATACAACTTTCTGTTCTTCCGGCATTGCTTTAGTGCTCCACTAATAGATAGGTCCAATGTACCAACGTGTTTTTTAGTAAATTTTTCAAAATTAGTTATTAAGCTTTTACTCAGCTATATCCTCCTGCCGGCAGATGAGGACAGTCGTAATGCTGCACTGTCAACAAAGCTGACGCTTAAATGGATATTCAAAGGCATAACGCCAAACAGCATTGCCATTTCACGGGTGAGCCGAAACCGTCAGTCATACATATTTCGGTCAGTTGATTCAGAGTAAGTGGACCACAGGACCTTGACGACTTGTGCGCGTGTGTATGCTTGTTTGTGAGCTTCCGTACTTGTGGTGCACTAATTGCCGGAAGCCCTGTGTAGTATCAGATGTGTTTTAACGCAACGTGTCAAAAACGAACAATCGGTCTGTCGACAGCTCGCAGGTTAAGCAACCTACTGTAATGTGGAGAAGCGACCGTACTATACTACTCACACCATCGTTATTCAGTAGTGGGGCTAGACCATATATTTTAACATTGAAGTGGCCGCGGAAAAAATTACAAAAAGAAACATTGAAGTGCAGCATCCCATGAAATGGTTCTTGGTACGCAAAGGAACTGAGCATTGGCGTTTGTGGCTACCATAACGTTCTAGGCCCAGTACCGTACGCAGATGAGTGTTTTTGTGTTGTCTTGTTGAAACACAGAGCCCACGTGTTGATTCCCTGAGTAAATAACCCTTGCATCATACGGATTCTTAGCCCATAACACTACTACTTTGAGAAAGTTTGGAGACGTGACCGATGCAATTGCCTTATGCGCTAACTGTCAGCAATGTCTCACTTGTTCTCAACACTCAGTAGGCTGAATGAAATTAGGACATCGACGTCACTGAGAAGTCCTGACCAACTTAACAAGCAAAAAACGTGTCAGCTATCGAGAAGAACGTTGACGTGAACATTGCCTACAGGTTAGAATGACTAGGCGTCCAGAGGTGATTATTCGGTCGTGTCCAGTGTGAGGGCAGTGACCCAGTATTAAGCATGGTTCCCTCGTCAGAACATGGTTAGAGTTCAACTCCCGGTCGTGTGCATGGATAAACACTACCAATGAGCCATCACGCGGGCGAATGGCGAGTCAGGTTCTTCTTCCTGAAATGGACTGGCGATAACGTCTAGCGTAACGCATAACCGTGACTAACCATGAAAGATTGTCAACGCAAATTAACTCAATCAGAAAATCTACATTCGTAAGATAATATACGTCCGTATTCAAATACCCCATATAATGTACGATAGCTAACCCAAATTAATCACTTGTCTTTAATTAAATGGTCAAGGCGACCATCGCGGAGGATTTTACCGAAGGTATTTTTCCTGCGAAATAAATCGCTACATTCACGTCACACATGATCGAGTTCGCTGATCACTGAAATATTAATTACTAATGAGTGGCCAGGGATTTGGATAGTTTCCAGTCGAACTTAGTTGAGCGCTTATATGTGATAATTAGGTCGTGCTAGATATGAGTTCAGTGGCGGTGTGACAAACACGGTTGCTTCGTGAAAGCGTGGCCGGTGTTCTAGTCCCGGCTGTGGAAAGAATATGCACTACTGACGAACCTTAACAAGAGCGATACTCCAGTCTAGTGCATATTTTCAAAGGAGACTGGCTAGAACGTCACTCGGATTGTGAAAGCCGCGATTCGATGAATAAAGTTCAATCTAAAAAAATAATAGGACAACTAGGCATTTGGCCGTAAAATAGCTGAGAAGATGCAAACCAAGGTGCTTTTCTCACCTTTTCCTCTGCCAGAAATTTCTGACAATGAGAGGTTGGTACGAACGGAAGAAAACGTATTTCCATGACTTGTCTTCTAATGAAGTCAGTTTTCGATTCTCTTGTTCTGTTGCTGTTAAAAGCAAGTTTTATAAAATCCGATGTTTTACGTTTACGACGTGTTAATATCTCCTGACATATGTCTTCTTTCATTATTAGTGAATTGAATCAACAATACTCAATGTCTGATACAAGCGGTTGACGTGCCAGATAACGTGCTTGGTGATACTTGAATGCAAGGTTTATCGTCAACATTAGACACTGTAACCAAATGCATGACATATCTGCCGTAAGGGCCCGGTAAGCAGGAAGTCCATCTTAGGAGAAACGGACAATACACAATACTGTCCGCGCTATTTTTGATTCCAGTAGCTAGTTTACGTAATACTATTTGCGAACCTATACTAAGCGTTTAAGCGTCTGTTTAGAGACATTGTTCATTACACACTAAATGTTCTACAGCTCTATCTCATTATGAGGAGTACAGTATATTTGTTCTGTGTTTCTTTACTGTTTGAAGTAAGTAGTCATCCCACCATAGCCATCATTTAATGAATACGGTGCATTTGCTCAGAGCTGAGGGTTGTTTTCCAGAAGCGTTGACTTAAATACGGCAACGGTAATTCGTATTCGAGTTTTGTCACCATTGAAATCTGTTCAGTAAACTGATCAGAAATCAGTAGAATAGTCTGGCCCCACTCAGCATCAGCCCATTACAAAGATTGCTTTGATGACACCCTACAAACATAACTGGAAAATTTATAGGCTCAGTCGGTTTACAAGTTAGTAAACAGCGATAGTCGTCTGCAAAAAACGTGCAAATCTCTGTAGAAAGTTATGTATGAGATGCCTTTATTTTGTATTTCTTGCTTGAGTAATTAATATTCCTGTCGAGTACCCAAACGTGAGTCATTAAGATAAGGTTAACGACGTGAAAAATAGACACGGAATAATGGACTAACACAAAATAAATACAGAAATACAGAAAGACTTAAATCACAGTAGGGTCACCAAGTGCTCCAATAAAGTTAATTATGAAACTTTTTCCTATGGTATGCAGCTTTCACCTTGGCATTTGCAGTCCGACTGAGATAAATGGCCAGATGGAAGTTATCAATCTACTACATCGAACTCGAGTTCAGAAAAGACGAGGTGCGTGCAAGTGAAAGTGTATTGTTGGTTGGAATTGATTTAAAAGAGTTGTCTGTATGTTCTACAAAGTATCTGATATAAACTGTGTATTAAAAATAGAGTAAAATATGAAACTATTTATGTTATATCCTATATCCGGCTTCCTGAACTCTGTGGTGATGCACCTAAGAGGACAAGGAAAGCCGAATTCTTCCGATGCCTCTGTTGAATCGGAATCGGACAGGCAGTCTTGTGCTTACACGCCCACGCAGTGACACACCCTAACTTATGCCAGATAAGTAACGCAACAAACTAACCAATCACGTGTACAAGGGCTTAGCGATTCGTCAGTTGTTTATTGATCGCTTGCCTTTCGTGATTCATCTCTGATATGCCTGTACCATCGAACCAATCAATAGACTCTGTACTTGGTGGCTTACCAACTGGTGATCTTCTGGACCGACTGAAGGGATTCAACAGCCTCATACACTTTAAAGCATCCTGATCCAATTTATTGCAATGAATTACCAACTTATCCGTCAAACCTGTTCAAGGACAGTTCAACATAACCTAGTTTTTACTACCCTCAAAGATTACTTACACCTACATCTAATTATGTAAATTGTTGAGATTCCCATTCAAGTAAGCCGATTGACAAATGATCTGGTCATCTGGAGCAAGTGTTACAGCAATTATTCCACAAATAACATCCTTGATTTAAATAAAAAATGACAATGCGGTACGCGACAACAAGTGACTTTAGCCATTTTCAGCCACATAGCTAACTGGAAAAATTGAAGACCAACATGGCTTAACGAAGTAATATGATCTCCGTTTGAGTCACTGCATGTGAAGCATTTTCACATCGCCTAGCAGTACGAACACAAGTTTGTGCTAGTTAACAGGCCAGCACATGCACGCACGTGCACATACATATATACATGTACAAGTGCGAGCACAACAGCACTGACTGCAAAAGTGATACAAGACTAACCGACGAAGCTGGTCCTCAAACGCCAGTAAGAATTGCTGAGTCGGACTTTGTGCCATATACCATAATTCTGAGCAAGTTGACGCCCGCTACCTGTGATGCACAGTGATAAAAGGAACCACATGTTGAGCTAGTTCGTAACTCATAGTTATTACTGTTTGTTGTTACGTTGATCCGTATGCAAATTCTGCGGGCATTTACTCTGTGTGTGTTCTGCTCGATCGCCGTCATTTTTACTTCGTTCGCGTTGGCCACCAGCCCTTACGTTACGGAAGGTCAGTTTCCTCGAACTGTTTCCTCTGTTTGTGTCCAGTCATAGTAACTTCAAGTCCGAATATTTTCCAATTACTTAAAGATCATTTTTAATTTAGTTAAACAACGAATAATATGTTTAAAAGTTTCCTTATCCTACTTAAGCACTACAGTGCTGTACAAAACCTGATCGTTTTGAGTGGGTGACTGATAGGTCTTGCTATTATCATGAACATCTTTCGTTCTAATAAAATATTCAGACTGCATTATTCTGCTTTCAACATAATGCTGAATTGAGCTAACTTGCACTACAGTTTGATTGTTTAACTTGTAGTGTAAATTCTATCTATCGTCTGAAAGGCATAACAGTGCTGATCACAATTATTCATCTATGATCATTATGATTCGAAAAGTCATCACTTCTGTGGCAGTGAGGGTAAACGCGTCGGGTTTCAACAAGTTAAGGGTGTTGCACTACTGAGTAACTGCTGTAATTTCTATGCAGACCCTTGTGACCTCCTCATCTCTGCATTGCTGTTTGTTTGTGGGATTAATCAAAAAGGTATTCTCAACCATTTTAGGTCTTTGTAAACGCCTGATACTGGCTGTTCTTTTCATTCTCACGTCCCTCTATTTTGATGAGTACCTCATCTTTTGATATGCCAGCCGCGTTCAGCGTAGAATTACTGGAGTCACACGAATGATATATCGATCAGTGACCGTCGGTAAGGATAAACTAATGAGACATACCAGCCAGCTCACTGGTGGAGGAAATGCAGGCATCACTGAACACACCACAGGGTCACGGAGAGCAACAACATTGCTGGGCAGCCTGAACATGGGTGACACTAAGGGGCTTTATAAGTATTTCACACCGGTTTACAGATTTAATGTTGACTGCTGGTTTAGTTTCGCATTATTTAGAAAACATAGACCAAACGCTGTTATAAAAGGGGCACCACTCAGACCCCCTTGAAGCCTTCAAATCCAGGTAAAATTCTCAGTTGGCCCCGTTTGCAAAGAAGTCCACGAAACTAGTTTTGCGCTTATTAGAGCTAATCAGTAGTGCATATTCCTGCTACGATGAACAGTTGAGCTCATGCTCATATTCCGAAGAAGTGAGGGTAGTAAGTTCTGCGCTACCGGCTTCACATTAAACGGAAACGAATTATGAAACCTAAACAGCAACCACGTTCACTCTTCAGCAATTCACAGCCAGACTAAGTGCGAAGACTGCGGTCAAATATGAGTTCAACCTGTATCAGCTAACTTCTCTTACTGCTATAAATAATTCAAACGTTAGGCCGCGTGTTTCGGCCTACTTCTCCCAAACTGTAGTTTAAAAATTGCAATATGACCATGACAATACAAAAACAGGAGGTGTTATCATTTTTTCACCCGCTGTAGCTCAATCCTTTCTATTTCTGTCCTGTCGTTATTTCCACAATCCCAGGTAAAGCTTTGAATGCCGCGTTGCTTTGACCCAGAAGAAGTAAACTGGGCAGCATTATTATCATCCCGATGAACTACATTGGAAATGTTGTTACTATGGCGAATTTATGTTGTTTCGGGTTATCAAGGCAAAATGAATGAGCTCGAATCATCCAGTTTAAATTGTTAATTACAGAAAATTATGTAACTTGATAATTGAGCATAGTTATAAGTCAAACACAACCCAGCAATAAATGGTTCGCCTTTAAAAGTGTAACTGGAAACTTTACTTGCTCAGTTCAAGGACTTATTCTGATTAACCGTCGTAAATGCTAGTCACTGATTTCACCAGTTTTCTTTTTGTTTTCTTGTTTTTCTTCTGTTTCCTTTAATGATACACTGATGCTCATCGACTTACTAGGGGATGTTGTATGCTTTAAAATCTCGACATTTGTGTTTATTGATGTACCCACTTGGACACTATTGTCAGCTTTCCACTTTAGTTTAAAGGAACGCCTTTATCTGACCAATGAAACGAATACCCATCCATTCAGTCGTATCCATGGCTGCGCGTGGAGTATCGTGAGGTGGTGGGTGTGTTTCAACCAATAGGCCGTTCCTAATTCATGATCCAAACTCTGTGATGTTCAAAAGCACGGAGGTATCTACCCACTGCATAGCCCTTTGTGGATAAAATGCTGCAACCGAAAAGGCTTTCTTTGAAGAGGAGTGAGCAGTCGCTTAAGAAATATTGCTGAAGAGCAAGATGCAAATCATCCAATCTGATTAACTGAGACGAGTGAGCAGTGCGACAGACTTCAATGTTTCTCATTTTCAGCTTGTTTGTTGTCAACCGAAACGAATAACCATTTCGTTAAAAACGTAGCAAACCCTACCTTTCCAGCGAGCCATCCTGGTTCGAAATAATTAGACGGTAATAATCATCTAGTTGAAAGACACCCATTGGAGTCATAAGAAAAATAAAGTAACGATTAGGGCTTGTATTAAGTCACTTCTGAGGATTCAGGATAATTCACTCAATAACGCGTACTCAACAATTCCAGTAACGATTGTTCAGACAGTCCAGTTAACGGGACTATCTTCCAAGTCAAAAAACGTGAGAAAAGGCGATCGAAAAGATTGGAAGTTATACGGTACTGTTTAACAAAAGTACAGCGGGAGTGCTCTCTCGCCTTGAATATAGATTAACCGGAAAAACCAGAAAAGCGTTTAGAGTAACTAAACAAGAGTCTACAAATTGCTATCAGTCAACGGGAAATAAGCTCATTAACACAATCGGGTGCAGATGAAGGTGAAACCGTGTCAAACAATATCAAGAAGGAAGTTTTAACAGATAAGCAATAAAAAGGAAGAAGGCAAACATTTTATGTGCAGTTATGGTACAAAATTCAACGCGATTGCTTACTAAGCACAGCAAAGACAAATGATGACAAATTTGGAATCGGCTTTCTACAAACAAACCAAACGTGCTTGTGATGGTTCCAGAAATACAGAAACAAAGTAGTTAACTTAGCTCAACCCCAGAACTAGCTTTGACGCAATATTAATAACAACCGAACTAAGCAAAGCACGCAATTTACCTATCGAGCGTCAACAACAATGTAATAAAACAACAGCAATGAGAAATAGGTTTAGTGACAATCACCACATCCGCCACAGTTTGAATGAGAGTCAGGATTGTTATAATTTCTATGTTGTTTATTTTTGAGGCGTTCAGAGAGTCGCAACTGTGGTGGTTTTTTCTCAAGGACATCTTCAACCGGAGGACCTGAACCTCGAATAGACTCAGAAACATCACCATTAGTAACAGGCACTACAGAGGTAGAAATAAGTAACTTATACACAAGTTGATAGATAGACCCATCATCTAAATCGAGTATGCGACACATTCGACTACCTGGATTATAGAGGACAATTCTTCAAGATGATCGGAGGTCGTCGCCACGATGGTATACAACTTCAGCCGATTCCAAACTAAGCACGTTTGTTCGAAGGACACGATTTTTAAACAACTTGGCTGGACTGCTTCCAGTTGTTGAATGGTAAGAATTTCGGTACTGCATCAAGAAGTTATCCACACCATTCTCCAGTTCCCCAAAATTAGACGAGTTGGTGGACTTGATCGCACTTTTCAGAATACGAACAAAATTCTCCGCGGCACCCTTAGATTGCGGATGTCTTGGTGCGGTCAGCAGATGTCGACATCCTACTTTCTTCAGCCAGTCTTCAAACATTTGCGTAGTGGAATGAGTTCCATTGTCAGTGACCAACGCACATGGTACTTCTTCCCAAATGAAATTTTCCTCAATGCAATCTGAGTGAAGTCTGCAGTTGTTGACGACGTGAAATAAACTTCCGGCCAACGTGAATATGAATCAAGGATAATCAGAGCATAGTATTTATCCAGGAATGGACCACAACAGTCAGCATGTATTCGTTGCCAGGCTTCACAAGTCATTGGCCAAGGTGTCCATTTTGATGATTGCGACTGCGCTTTGTGTACACACTGAGTACAACCTTTAGAAATGTTACATAAGTCAGCATTCAGTTCTGGCCACCAACAAATCAGACGAGCCAGTGACTTCATCTTTTCAGTTCCCGAATGACCGGAGTGTAAGTCATCTAGTACTGCGGATCGTAATGTGCGAGGAATAACAATTCTATCTTCAAGACACAATAATCCATCGGGAGGAACACAGAACTCATCTTGACGTTTGTAGAATTCAGGAACTCTTCGCCAAACACCGCAGTTCCACTGAGTGCGTATTGAAGTAAAATTGCATGGTAGTACTTTCGTGTGTCACGAATCAAATCAGAACGGGAGACCGGAAGTGGCTGAGTCAATAAACAATTTAATCACCACCCTCTCCAGAGTCAGCATATTGAGATAAAGAGTCAGCATAGGGAAGTGATTTTGCACTACGGTGTTGGATGTTATAAGAATACGCAGCCAAGTCAACACTCCATCGCTGAACCATTGCCGCAGAAGACTTGGCAAGGGATTTGTTAGGATTATACATGAATTTCAGAGCTTCATGGTCAGTGACTACAGTGAAATGAGCACCGAACAAGTGTTTGTGAAGTCTGGTGATCGTCAAGTAAACCGTTAATGCTTCCTTTTGTGTTTGTGCATACCCACGCTCTGCTTGACTGAGACGTCTAGACATACAAATAACAGGATGGCCCTCTTGCTCTAACACAGCTCCAATACCCATTGGTGACGCATCAGTAATCAATGTTGATGGTAATTTTGGAGAAAACATGCGTAATACTGCATCAGAAGACAGAAACTTCAACAAAACTCGGAGAGTTCGTTCATTTAAATCAGTCAAAACAAAACTATTTTGAGGAAGAAGATCAGACAATGGTTTTGCCTTATCAGCGAAGCCAGGAATGAATCGAAAGTAATACTGAAGAGAAATCACCAAAGAACGAAACTCATCAAAAGATTCTGGAGTGGATGCCCTAAACAGAAGCGAAAAACGATCAGGATCAGGACGATAACCATTCTCATGAACAAGAAGCTCTAATCAGGAGAACTTGAATGTACCAAAAATACACTTGGAAGAATTAATAGCAACGTTTAAAGATCAAAAACGCTTGAATAAGTCATGCAATCTTTCATCATGAATAAGCATGGTTGGTGCATGCACAAGAATATCATCCTGGTAAATGGAAACAACCTCTAAGTTGGCGGTAATGATGTTCATAACATCTTGAAATATGGCAGGTGATGCATTCAGACCGGAGGGCAGAAAATTATACCCAAACAATCCGAGAGGAGTATTGATGGTTGTCAGAGCACTGGAAGCCTCATCAAGTGGAATCTATAAAAAATCGTCCCTGAAATCGAGTTTGGAAAAATATTTTGAGCCATGAAATTGACACAGAATGTCCTCTGGTTCAACAGTGGCACAACTCCTCTGCAAAAGGAATCTGTTGAGCGTGAGTCGGTAATCACCGCAAATTTGAGGCGTTTTACCGTCACGTTTAAGCGGAATCACAATGGGTACAGCCCAAGTCGAAGACTGCAAGGATGTTAATATCCTTTTCTCCGCAAGTTGGTCGAGTGCTTTCCCGACAGGTTCAAGCAACCCAAAAGGAATTATTCGTCGCTTCATAAAAATCGGATTGCCTTTGAATTCAAGTGAAACTGGTTTAATACGCATACCACCAGAAGCGCTCGAACACTGAAGTAGTAAATTGCGCATCTGTGATTTACGTGCATCCGAGAACAATGAAACAGTTTCATACTTTTCAAACCAACGATCGATGGGTCACGATCAATAACCAAAATGTGTCCACTGGTAACACTGGAATGAGCATCAAAAAGTATGATTTGACGAGAACCAAGAATTGTTAAAGCATGTCTAGTGATACCATTCACAGAAACTTCGGAAGGTTTTATAATTGCCGTCTTCAGGTACTTAACGAAATGAACAGGGATAAATGACTCAACGCTACCAATGTCCACAACGAATGAATTTTTATTGCAGTTATTAACTAGACAGGTTTGTTTAATGTGAATGCAGAAATCAACAAAATCAACAGCAAGAGCAATAGAATGAAAGTCGAAACTCAAATTATCATCGTCACAACTGGAATGTGTGAAAGAAGACTTTGAACTATGGCAAACGTATTGAATGTGTCCGATTTTACCACACCTGTGGCACTTGGCGTTACGAAATCGATAGGTCAATCGAAAATGTTTGCTACCACCGTTGAGCAGCATTTAAATTAGGTGCAGGGCGATTATCATCAGTTGCATTTCCATTATTTACTTTTTCAGACATCCACCTTGCTGACCTTCCGATCGTCTGACGTTGTTGTATAAAACCATCCATTCATCTTTCACAGCAGCCTTGACATCCTGTTACTGTTCGCATAATGTTCTAGCTGACTGGAAAGTGGAATTCGGAAGTAGTAAAAGCTTCTGTTATAGATCACGCAAATTTATTCCAGCAATCAAACGGTCACGGAGTTGAGTATGTAATGAGTCTTCAAAATTACATCGAGCAGCTTGAGTTTGAACTTGGGAATAAACTGTCTGATATCCTGATTTTCTTTTCTCACGAGCGTGTGAAATTTAGCTCGTTCAATTGCTTCAAAGTTTACGGGTTGGACATGTGAAAGCAGCAGTTTGTTTAAGGATTCGTAAGAAAAAGAAATCGGTGAATCGGGAAATGACAAGTTTTTCACCAAGCTGTACGCATCTTTACCCATTACGGCGAGGAAGTCAGCGGCCTTCTTTTCCACTTTAAGCCCTTTGCCCGTGAGACACCATATTTTGAAGTGTTCTAAATAGTCCTCGATTTCACTCGACGATTAAACGGACAATATAAGAGAGAGCTTCAAAATCTTCACACATTTAAGATCGACAATAGGCGATCCAGGATTGACAAAAAAATGAACATGAATAAGTGACGGACTGCACATCTACGAGTGAAAGTTCACTTCCGCCAGGAACAGGTAAAGCATGTCCAGTAATACTCTTAGCATACATACTAGCAGGTTTCAAGATAACAGAATGTTCCAGCCGCTTCATACAAGCGACAGAAACGAAAGATTCAATACAACCAGTGTCAACAATGAAAGAATGCTGGAGACCATCTTTAACAATGAACGATTGTGTTATATGGTGCGTAGAATCAACGGAATTAGTAGAAATCACAGTAAGAGCAATGAATTGAAAGTCAGAACTCAAGTTATCATCGTCACAACGGGAGTGTGTAAAAGAAGACTTTGAACTATGGCAAACGAATTGAACGTACTTGCTACCACATGACTTACAGTCGTTCAACTGACGGGTAGCATACGGATGGGGCGCAGGGTGACTGTCATATATTACATTTCCAGTATTTACCTTTTCAGACAGCCGCCTATGCTGACCTTCTGATCGTCTCACGTTGTTGTTGTATAAAACCATCGATTCATCTTTCATAGCAGCTTTGACATCCTGATAATGCTCGCATAGTGTTCTAGCTGACTGGAAATTGGAATTCGGAAGCAGTAAAAGCTTCCGTTGTAGATCACGCAAATTTATTCCAGCAATCAAACGGTCACGGAGTTGAGTGTGTAATTGGTCTTCGAAATTACGCTGAGCAGCTTGAGTCTGAATTTCTTCAATAAACTGTCTGATATCCTGATTTTCTTTTCTCACAGGCGTATGAAATTTAACTCGTTCAGCTGCCTCAAAGTTTACAGGTTGGACAAGTGAAAGTTACAGTTTCTTCGGGGATTCGTAGGGAAGAGAAGTTGATGAATCAAGAAGTGACAGGTTTTTCGCCAAGCTGTACGCATCTTTATCAATTACGATGAGGAAGTGAGCAACTTTCTTTTCTGCCTTCAGCTCTTTGCGTGTCAGACACCATATTTCGAAGCGTTCTAAATAGTGTTCGATTTTTCTCGACGAATTATGAATATTGAAAATTTCAAGTGGACAGAAATGCATCGTAAGAAACTTACAGAAGTCCGGGACGCCAATTGTGATGGTTCCAGAAATGCAGAAATAAGGTACCTAACCTAGTTCAGCCCCAGAGCTAGCTTCGACGCAATAGTAATAACAACTGAACTAAGCGAAGCACGCAATTTATCTATCGAGCCCAATTGTACAACTTATGGTTAACAATGTAATGAAACAACAGTAATGAGAAATAGGTTTAGTGACAATCACCACAATACCTCAACGAATTCATCGCTCTGTATCACACCAGACATAAGATGACGAACGTATCAGACAAGCTTCAATAGATCCAACAGCTTGTCTCAAGTGTTTAACCGTCAGGCTCACTACAACATAATAATATGAAAACAGCAGCCAGAGTGATTAATATAGTCGGTCAGTAGAGAGTATGGAATGCGTTTGCTAACAGTCACACACTCATTGTCCCAACTCACTAGTTTAACTGATTGTGGATGGACACTTGACCTCTCCTGGCTCACGATCAACCAAACTCACAATTTGGAGCAATCATTTGGCAACTATTAGCAAACATCATTTTGAATCAATAGACCGCGTACCTAAATTTAGAATTTCCGGTGTTGATAAGTACAGCCGTTTTGTTCACCTCATTTCAGGCTAAACTGTACGTCAAATGCCTTATAGCGTTGTTGGCTCTTTAAACTAAAAACACAAGGTGAAATGTTCAAATAATTTTTCATAAGTGATAAGCAGAAAACAGTGGCACAAGTAGTAATAGGCTGATTCGACAAAATGAAGCAAACTGTTGAGAAAAAGCGCTTTTTCCTAAAAATCCGCCTTATTTGCCAAGAAAAATGAGTTTTTCAACGTTACGAATTTGAATGCCCACCAATCTTTCAAAAATTCGGGTTTCACGCTCGCTTCTGGTTAGTCGCCTGAGTGGTCTTGGCCCAAGGCCGTTCAAAACCTAGAAATACAGTTGCTGTACACTACTGTTTCGCCTTTGGACTGAGAAGCAAATGAAGTTCGTTTGAAGGCCATCTTTCACCCCATGTGTTAGGGGGTTCTAAGTTGCTAGAGCTGGATTCAGATATTTCCGCCCAGATTTCCATGCCGTTTTGCCATATGATTGCGTTCCGTTTGTGGCCGAGATACTACTCGCGATCTTTGCATTTGTTCTTGACTTTCTCTCTCAGGAGGGTCATAACACAAACCAATACGAAAACATAAAATTGTATTTCATTTTTTAAAATGTGAGAACACATGGTTAGGAACAAAGGAGTATCGGTCAGATAATGATTTGAATCTCGCCCAGGTTAGCTTTGATCGATGAGCCTCTGAAAAGAAGAGACTTGAGGTACCGTGTTTACTTATGCATGAGCAGTAGGTGTTCCAATGTCAAGATTCCTAGCAGATATCTTGTATTTCTGTCCTACCAAGCGAGTGAAATCCAGGAACTTATAGGTCAACTTCTACACAATGCGCTTTGTGAGCACGTATTGTCCCATTCAGCGTTGTTAGTTGTCCTTTATTCAATTACTGCGACATGTCGATTCAGTCATGCCTGAACGAAACAGGAGAAAATCAGTGAACACAACGGTAAACATTAACGCGTTTTTGTCCGGGAAAACATCGGAAGGAAACTAGAGTCTGATTAATCTTTTTGAACGCTATTTTAAAAGCCAATTCATTTACTCACCGATAATTCAGAAGTGCTGACAAGCGGCTGCACAATTGATAATGTTATTGATTCTGTTACACACGTTGTTGAAGAACGTCTCATGGAAATCTCACAGGCTGTACAAAAGACACCGTCCAGTCATTCTCAGCAAACATACCCAAGTGAACGCACTGGTCGTCAAGTTCAAACAGAACATTGTTCAGAGTGGGTAGCAGCTTATTATCCACGTAAACTAATCAGTTCAAACAAGATTGAAACACCACACCTCACTCCAGTTGAAGCTCATAAGCAGTGCATATTCATACTTGGAGCAAAAATCAAGCCGAGAACATGTGTAAAATGAAATTACAATTTGCGCCAAAGAAGACGGAACGATTACTCGTCCATCACTAAGGTTCAAATTTTAAAATTTTAGGTGAGCGAGTCATTATTGCTACGACGAAAGCACGCATATGCACCTGATGGCATATGCTCCTCACGAATTATTTATCGTGTACACCAACACCATGTAAAATTCACAACGAATCATTTCTCTTCAGTCGGTTATTAGTCCAAGGTTCATTTAATCTCAAAGTTTTTATAATGCTAACTGACATACGTAGTATGCAAATGTAACAGTCAAACGTATGGGAACCACGAGACTGAGTGCTTGTTGCCACTCACTGGATATGTATATCTGGTGGACCTCGATCGCACATCGTACTACAGTAACGGCAGATGCAGTTTGTAGTTAATCACTCGTTTGCCAATTATTTATATTCTGTATCTCAAGCACGACGGAGTTCGTAAGAATCATGTAAGTGATCCTAACATCTGTACTGATCTAAGGATCCTCCCGAGTCTGAGATAAACGGCACAAATTACTTGAAAATGAGTAATGCATGCCTAACTCTGTGTACTGATTATTCAGTCGATCAGACTTATACAGCAGCATCAACGTACCTTTCTATAAACTTCACACGTTGCTTCTAGCATTGTTTACTCGAATATGAATAGACTCCTGTCGAAACTTGCAGTCAATCTCCGTAAAAAAAACTCGGTATTGTCTCAGTACTATGCAAAACGGATGATTGTTATTTTTGTGATCTTCATTGGTTGCAACTCGTACTCCTCTTACGTGGACGACTACTTCTGACTATCGACTTACTAGCTAAGATGATTTCAAATCGCACACTGCCCACGACTGGTAGCAACCCTTTCATTTAGATAAGTCTTTCATCTAACCATTTTCGAAAGGAGGTATCAAACTAGAGTTTCAATCTAATTAGAGCGCATCAGTAGTGTATATCCTCATCCGGATGACAATTTGCACTCCGGCCTTCATGCTTGTTAACCACAACGCGAATCGAGATGAGTTGCCTTTCTAAATTCCACAAAGTGTTGACTTCCAGCTCTCTGTTAGTCTCTTTACAATGACCTGACTTGGCCGTGTCGCACGCAAAGTTTAACTGCGTTATATTTTCCTCTGTATATGTGGCGTTTATTCAATCCGAGCATCCTAGTGGAGAACCGGATCAACAAGCAGATGATGATATAGTAGTACAAACCAGAATAACTGTGAAACATTCATTTAGTCGACAAAAACGTACAAATAAACGGAAATAAAGTTCCGACGTATGAGCGTTTAGCTTAGGAACCCGAAGTTAAGTTTTTAACTTCATATACTTAAAATCGGACCTTCTGATGCAATCCGTAAATCTACTGGAAAAACTTAATACTTAAACCCTTTTGTACCAAACCGATGTTAACACAGAATACAAATAAAATTTTAATGTTCTTTTCGAATATTACAAAACAGCTAAATGTATTAAATGTCTAGTTGCGATCATCTTCGTCCCATAGTGACTTTCTAGGTAAATTCTTGTAAACAAAAAAAATCCTCAGAGATTTTCCCACACTGTGATTAATACATGTATGCACCGTTTTTGTTGTATTCAAATTTCTGTGTATAACTCAATTTACTGAAAGTACAAATGACAGAACTATAACAAATCACTTGGTTCCTCCTAGTTCGCTGTTTGACCACAATTCTAACAATGTGACATAACTAGATTTGCTTAACACATGATCAATTCGTGTGTAAATGACTGGCAATCATATTTAACACAGTGTATGCTTTCATACGTGAACATTTCAATCTGCTTAGTTGAGCCAAATTTCAATAAACCTCAGCAAGACTACTCAAGGCGTGGTGAAGCAAATACCTCAAGGCATGTGATAACATTGCAATTAATTGTATGAACCACCTTGATGAGGTCTGGCAACAGACACGTTCTTTCAAGTGGTAGACAGTTGGTAAGTATTCACTAGGCAAACCGAGTCGTCAGATTAGCAAATCCTTGAAGCTTGGATAGTGTAAACTAAGGTAGTAGAGAATCCTATTTTGTTTAGTAATTACGCAAAACGTAGAAAACTAGATGGGCGACAAAATAATTGTTTTTTAGTGAAACCAGTAACACACATAGCTATTAGTTCAAGAAGACCACAATATCAAGATAAACAAGGTACGATCAGATCTCTTGAAGTTAACAAGTTTATCGTAATCATCTGTCTCTATTCTTGTTTAAAAACAATGTGAATCACACTTACTTCAGATTACAAACACGCTGTCAAAAAACTCAATTATGAACAATAGCAAAATGGATACTTTGGAAGCCTTTAACAATTTATGTATTGTAAATTTGGAAGTATTCCAACGATCATGATCAGCCTGCTCTGAACCTTCAATAAATAACCATTTCAGTTTTTCATCTATCATACGCTTTTGTAGCCAATCTTTAGAATAATGAGTATGTCAACGACTTATACCCATTTATGTACCTAAATGGCCTCAAAATGTAGTATTTCCCGTCCCGAAACAACTTTCCCTGACCGTCCACTAACCGTAGCCATAAGTAGTTGACCCATAACAACCGTTTCTGAATCACGACCATAAGCTTTTATTCCTAACTCATCGTCTTTATTTCTAATTATCACCAACACTTGATCCAAATCCATGAACTTTTATCCATCGTCTTTGGTCATATCTTGTCGGGTCTATCTAATCTCGGCTATCCAATAGGCTCACGTCTAACGTCTCATTCTTTCCCCTCCATAGGCTGTGATCCAGATTCATGCATTGAGCATTGGTGCGTCCGTGAGGGTAGGACGTACATACATGCCGCTGTGTTATTACATGCCTCTTCAGCCCCGCACAGTTATGACAAAAATTGTTTGAATGTTATAACAATCCACGCAGCTAGGTAACAAGTGGCAAAATAGAGGTTCAGTGCAAATTCCGTGGCGGATTTTTCAACAGTTAGGTGAACATTGTTGAAACATGTCATCAATTATGACCATCGTCTAGAAACCTATGGCCATGAACGAGACGTCGGTGGTTGCTGGGCACGAAGCTGGTAGACATGATGAAATGCATCTGGACAGCCTGCGGTGTAGTTAATTGTTTCTTAACTGCAAGTTGCGTTTTGACGGAATAAGAAAAGGGTGACCAAATATATAGCTGGCATTATATTGAGAAGCCTGATCTTGCAAATTGAATAATGCTCAAGTATGAGTAATACTCAGAGGTTGTGTGCGATAATTCAGTAATGACTAGATAAATAGCAAAACAATAAGCAAGGCTGTACCGGGGTTTAAATCGTGGTTATGGTAATAACACCTCATAATACTCTGCTCTACCGTGAGTGAAATTAGAGCCTAGTGCTTCTTTTTGAAGTGCCGGCTTTGATGTCTATCTGAATATAAAGATGACAATCGATTCTGAACAATGATCTGTTCGTGAAAACCAACAAGTTAACTATATTTTGTGTAATACACTTACAACACTTGCAAGCGAGCCTAAATTTGACATCTTACCAGAATCTCGGATTTATTACCTGTAGCTGAAATTGTCATCATAGCAAGAATCTGCATCTGTTCTCTAGGTCAAATTTTGTCATTTGCATACTCTGTACTGGACAATAATTGTAACATGCAGTTCAGTTTTGTAGATGCAACACTACTAATTACATACGGTGATTCCATTTTTGGACTTCTAGATTTCTTTCGACGAAAATGATCAAAGCCTTACAGAATATCTCAAATGTAAATCTAACAAAGTAACTTTATTGGACGTGCACCCTCCTAGGATGACTTCTAGTCACGACAAAGATGTTCGATTTTACCCTATCCTCTCAATCACACAAGCGATGGCATGTTCAATAATGCGTTGATTTTATCTGGGCGAGTTGCATAAGTGCACATTAGAACAGAAAAACCAGTAAAAGTCGGTATGACTGTATATCTGGTGAAAAACAGCTTACAAATAATCTTCACTCCAGAAAGTTTCTGACTATTTCTGGAGGTTGAGACACTCGTTATCAAAGTACTGTTTAAAGAACCCATCTGTTGTTTGCTACGTCACATAGGGTTGCGATTGTTGTCACAATTAGTTACATCCACTGTAAGGTTGTTGCAATGGCTGGTCCATTTTTTTCTGACCCCAACCGAAATCTACGTTGTCTGACTAAACAAGCAATTCTTTAATCAAATGCACAGCTCGACTCGTTATGTGCCGTGAGCTGGTAACACCAAATAATTCACAAGGAGCAAAAGGTTAACTTTACCAACTCCATAAATCACATCATGAAATATATTGTGAGTTAAACACTGATGCTACGGATCAACTACAGTTTTTGTACATAAGTATGGTTAAGAAGCGAGACAGGTTTGTTCAGTGTGCTTTGGACCAAAACCGGCTTGTATTGGCCAATACTTCCGTTTTCACAATTTCATTCCACAAACTTTTAATAAGTAAGACTCTTTCGTAAATTGTTTGATGAGGTAGCAGAGTTGTTCGTGTGTCGTATCTTTTTAAAGACAAACGCTCTAAATTAAAACAGTATTTGTTAATGGAAGTTGTCCGAAAGGATTTGCGAAGAATTTCTAAAGTGTGTTTCAGTGCTACTGAACAACACCAAGGTAAAAGTAGTCTGTTGCTAACAGTTCCGTAAATTCGTGGTTTAAAAGCTGCTATTAAGAGGGATGATGCGTGCCAACTAACCGAACGGTGAGTGATCTTCTATTGTTGGTGCTTCCGTGATACGCAGCCGGTGTTCGTACGTCGGACTACATAGATCCTCTTGCTTAAAAACGCGTTACCCTCAGTTCATCAAGTCGAACATAGTTTGCAGAGTAAAGTGAAGATTCGGCGCATTCCATGTTATCAAAACCGAGTGTCAACTTGTGTAGTGGAGTTGAGCGATCGTAACATACTACTCATACAACTGCTATTCAGTAGTAGGATAGGAGCATATATTTTGACATGCTGCAAGCCGCAGGAAAAGTGCAGAAAGAAAAATCAGAGTGCAGTATAACCTATAGGAGTC
>JTDE01002762.1:31408-51593 GCA_014338405.1 Paragonimus skrjabini miyazakii | reverse complement strand
CCATTCGCGTTCTTGGATCACAACACTTGAGACTAAGGTGGCGGTGTACTCATCAAAATATTATTTGGCAATCGGTTTGCAATGTGACACTAAACAACCAAGAACAACCAAAGTCATCTTCCAGGAAGCACCGTCTGTTGACGTGCGACTGACCAAAAAAGAAACTCTGTGATTGCACAGAAGATCTTTGCTACGACAAGCAAATTGCGATCACCATCCGCAACCTCCACCTATCATTGTGAGTATGAAAAGAATTGTTTGTGTTGCTAACGTTACCCAGGTGGACACACAGTGACAATCATACGTTCGTTTTTCTGTGGTTTGCAATTCAGCATACTTAAACCGGTTGTAGTGAACATTTGTTTGGGTGCAGGATGTGTGCTATCCATCTAGCGGACTCTTTATTCAAATTCGCAGAGGAAATTGACTGTTCTAAATAAACTTGGTTCCGGATATGCAGCAGTAAAGAACTGCTGTAGCTATAAAAGATCACTGGCCAGTGTGAAAACTCTGCTGATTTACGATTTCCACGAACAAAGGAAATTCCTCAATTTATTCGTGACCATTTATGACGTGATGTTATCTGTTAAGCCTTGTACTTTTATACCTGGAAGGTCTACTGACTGGGGGTACTTCATTCCAACTTGTGTTTCGAAAGTGTGAAGGCGGACAAATGTAAATTTCCAGAACAGTCACAGAGATAATTTAAGTTACTGAGCTGAAAACACATTTGTACATGAGGAACTCCTTCGATTGGGCAAGGGATCTAATCAGACTGGAAGCAGGGCGAAGTGATTACACATAGGATCAAAAAGTCTCGCAAAACCGTCAGAATTTCAGGTAGGAAGTGAAGGTTATTTACAAGGTTATTTAATTGTGGATGAAATAACTGGTCAAAAGACGGCTTACCTTGGTAGATCTGTCTCATCAACTTCAGTAGGTGCGGAACGCCTGACTTACTATCCAAGCGTTCTGATCGGTGGCAAGTCGCTGCATTGGTGGTGGAATAACCACGTTCAGCGCCACTCATGTAACTAGAGCCGAGTCACGCGACCAGACAACCCGGTTGTCACTAGCAGTTTCTCGACAGCTGATCGTCGGTCGTGACTAAGTCGGATCTACCTCTATGACCACGAGGGCTATCCAAACGTTCGCTGTCTTAAACCACTAGATAAGTCGCCGACTCTTGTAAACTTATGATGCTAGGTCTCGGTGCACGGGAGTAGTCGGAGAGTTTAGTGTTAAAAACGGAATTCACCTCCCTCCGTCGTGAGCGCTTATGTAGGTCTAACCTACATCGGAAGCAACTGAAGCACCTTGGTCAAAAGATAGAAGAATGTGTTCGTACCCCACCGCTGTTCCCCCAAATTAGTTTTATGGATGCTTGGAACGGTAGTTTCGTAACTATGGTGGACGAACTAATCGACACTGTGCTAGGAAATTCCGATGAAATAACTGATGCACATGGTGACAACCAGCTTTAAAAAGCCAATTTCTACGTTTCCTTCCAAACTTCACAAATATCCTTATCGTTAATATTTCCGTCTCCGGGACGAATTTTATTGTCCGCATGTGAAAAATAAAGGCCAGCTCCACTCCTTAGAACAACTAGATTGGGCAGTGCAAAAGCAATGGTCGATGGTCGTAGACAATAACCCGTCGAATACAGTGATCGGCAAGGTAATCAGTAAAGAATATTCCTCAATTCATTGTGACTAGAATAAGTTATTGCAACATTTCGTTTCGCCATGTGTTCCATGTCCATTAAACATTACAGAAATTCGTCGCGTGGCTCAGTCGGCACCAGCCTATTCTTAATCGAGAGCTTATCAATTATTGTGTGTTGGCGACGTATTCGTAGGCCAAGGAGAATGGAATCGATCTTATTACATATGGTAAATCATATACACATTCAACCCCCCACGAAACCTAGCAGCAGCATCTGTTACAGGTCCGAAGTGTCACTAGCTTGCTCCATCGATCGACTTTCTCTTTCGTCACCTCGGATCATACGCTGGTGGAACCCATGACAGACACTGTATCTGGTCGACTCAGTCACTATAGAGTTAATCGGACTTACACTTTACCCAGTCTTCATCACGTATGAATCACTGCGTCATAACCACTGTAACATTAGAGGGACCAAAAGCGTTATCCAGCAACATCGGGAAAGCCACCCTATCGTCAGCGGAGACGTTATCAATTAATGAACTTCCGCCTATCCCTGTGGGTTCACAACTAATGCAGTGGAGTTGAGCGATCGTAACATACTACTCATACAACTGCTATTCAGTAGTAGGACCGGAGCATATATTTTGGTATGGTACAAGCCGCGGGAAAAGTGCAGGAAGGAAAATCAGAGTGCAGTATCACCTATAGGAGTCCCTGCTACTTAATGGAACTGAGCATTGACGTCTGCGGCAGCCGAGACGGTTTGAGGCCGAATACCGCGTGCAAATGAGTGGTTTTGTTTCAGGTTTTGTTTCAATGCTTAACCCCTGTATTGCTTGGTCGATTAAATAACCCCTGCGCCATCCGCGTTCACGGATCACAACACTAATTGTTGATGGTCTTATAGCTGTCCAGATAAGTAGGCGACCAAGCAAACTAGACGCGTGGTTGACGATCGGTGTGTAGGAAATTCAACTCGGTAGATGACGGATAGCCATAACCACTTCATGCCAGTAATGTGAATAAAACGGCTTCTGACGTCAATGTTACTAATTTGACAGGCCTTACCCATTCTGTCAGTAAGAAGTATACATTTCAGGTGGCCTACCGAGTAACAAAAAGGCAAGAAGAATTAAGGGAGTCCGAGTGTTTATTATTACCGAGATCACTAGAGTCCGATTAATTAATTTACACCTCTGCGCTCAGAATTTTGTGCGGTGGCCTAAATTCCCCTGCACCACAGTCAGCCAAACTCACAGTTTGAAACAACGAGTACGTAAATACTAGCAAACACGCAGTCCTCATTTTCTACTGCCCAATCTTCTTTCTCATCCTGATTGCTGTTTACAGATTTAAGAGTAGCACGTGGATTGGCAAACAGTCCGATTTCGGTTATGCTTCATTAGACTAAGTAACCAGTAGTTTGTCATCCTGTTTGATAAGCGAACAGAATTAAAAACAATCTGACACATAATTCCTTTCAAGGGTTGCAGAACAAATGAGGAAACTTGAGACAAATTTATCGGCTTGGTATTTAGAACTCGTTAAAGTACGACGGAATGTGCTGTTGAACAAAAGCAGCAGGAATCAATGCCGATGTATTTTCAGTTTATTGTTTAACTAGGATAATCATAAGGCAGTAATTGAACGGGTCACTCAAGCATTCTGAGATTAATTGCACAGACATGAAAGATGCTTAATATTCACATCATGGAACTGTCACAGATTTGCATACTTTCTGACGACGAAAGGTTGAAACATCCCTGCGGTCGCAGTACAACAGTGGCAACGTCGACTGACCTTAAAACCACTAGCTTCGTTGTTTTCATTCAGTCCGTAGACAACAGTTTCTTTGGCAAATTACAAATGTATACTGTGATCTCATCAACATTCCTTGTAGCACGATAAGAAGGTGGGCAAATTAAACATAAAAATCTTAACAGCGTCCTACGAGACATCTCTCATTCGGTTACAGATTCCCAGAAAATCAATATAAATGATCAAGCCTATCTAATATAGAGTGAATCAACAGCGAGTCATCCATCAGCGTATCCACCCTTCAAATGCTTTAAACTCTTGCACGTTAAGCATGTTGAGGAGATTGCTTGATTTTTCACAACCAGCCTTCTCAAACACAACTAGTTCACCATTTTTTTCACGCAATCGCGCAGACAGCTGAAGATTAACTTCGTTAACCTTTCCGAATGTCTGTTCCACACCCAAGTGGTTCTTATTTCAAGATGACCCACTAATAGTGTATTCTCTAATAGTAACCCTGTTTGGTATGACACTCTATACCGTTTGTCGGGATACACCAATAGATTTGGCCACTGAGATTCGTGTAGTTTATGATTCCGATAAGTTTTTAAAATCTGCAACTTTCCTCTAATAGAAAGTTTTTGCTCATAGATCAATAGTTCTATGCGCAAGCGGACATGAATACCCCCTGAACAACCATTACCAGATGGATCCCACACAGGCATTCACAGCTGTTTATACAATTGATAAGCGGCGGTTGTTACGATATTTTGAGACAGTTGCTTTGAGACGTTGTTGTCCGCCTATGTGTGTGCAGAAAGACTCTTTTATTAGTTTAGCACTGCCATCATAACGATGAAATTGACTGATTAGCGGATAGCTCCGCCATATGTTTCCCTAATGTATTTAGTCTCACACTTGACCCCTATTTTCTGCTTTATAATACCGTGCTCTGTAGTACACACCTGATAATATGCAAAGAAATTTGCAAGACCATAAGTCGTGCGCATTAACTTTGTTCTTGAAAAATGCTGCTTTACGAGCCTGAATAAGTCAAGAACAACCCCGGTGCTTTCTTTTCAAAACCTCGAGAATGTCCGTGTGTGATCGACCAGGAGACAAGCTGCATCCAACCAATCAACATCGGATAGATCACAGTGCTGAACACCCTCGAAGCAAGGTGGTAACAAGAAGCAACCACCTGGTGAACACTTATAAATTTGATTGATTAATCCGATACGCTACAGTGTCCGATCCCATATGAGCCACAAGTGCATTATATCATTGCACAGATTTGCGTGTGTGAATATTGTGGGAAACGTCAACAATTGGCTTAGGAGTATTTTAAGATATTTCGTCTTTCAGAGTGCTAAATTTTAAGTCCAGACGGTCACAGGAATTATACAGAATGGTATCGGGAAATGCCAAAATAGTCACCGATTAGAAAGTGCACCCTTCAAGGGTGATACATGACATAGAATTGAAAGCGATCTTCTGACAGTTCAAATAGATTAGATGACTCAGATTCCCGGCTAACTTTTCTGTCTCACGTGAGACTTTTCTAGCTTCAAGGCAAACTTCTGCATTACTTGTATACTCCATTTTCACGAAGTATCAGAAAACTCCCGCTGATACTTCTACGTCATCACAAAATCAAAACTTGTGTAAAATACAGAGGAGATAAGTGATATCCGTTTTCCTATACTTGTTACAAACACTTGCAATTTTGTCTAGATAATCTATTATTACCTTTTGGCTAATAAAACTGTTGTATTTTTCATATAAACAATATGAAACTTCCAAACTGAACATAACTACAAAATTTCCTCGTTTGCAATAAATTAAACGAAAGAGAGTATTATTAACCAGACACCAACCAGCAGTACAAAATCAGCTAACTTACATATATTCCAATTATTGTTCCAGTAGTACGAAATACATGGTCACTGGGATCCGATTATTTTAGTGACTACATATATAAAATGTAGATCAAAGTTATCTGTAACGTGAATATGAATAAATTGTTATATGTTATTGTTATTGTTATATGAATAAATTGTTACTGTTGTTCAAGGCAAGTCTGCTAATATGTGCACCTGGTTAACAATTAACGCTATAAGACTCCATATTTATCCATTATAAGTTGGCCTGTTCTTGGTTACTTGAAATAGGATTTTGCTATTACGTTTGTTCTTCAGGTTCTAAGCAGCTGGTAAGTTGACGGGGTTTATGAATGTATTTTTGACAAAAGTTCTGACGTCATCTATAAGAAAAAATGCACGACAAGTCTAGGCAAAACGACTGTTGCCCCATCACACTCAGGTTACTACCTGGTCAACATTGTCCTCATGTTCTTGACTGTGTATCACGGCTAAAATAACCCTGACTATTATAATGAAGGGCATCTCCAAGTTTCCACAGTGCTGAGTAAAGCTCAGCTAGTCTGTTCAGAAAGTGATTGGCTACGGCAGTTCAGAAACGACAGCCCGATGATGGGCTGGTTTATTAAATAGGGATTCGAAACGAATTTAAGGTACTACGGAGAACCCACATCAAAGACGGTTTGAACAAACCTTATCTAATGTACCTTACGCCAGAGTAGTCCGGAGACAAGTGAGCACTTTGAATTCATTTATAAATCATCTGTTAAATAAAATACATTTAGACAACTATCAGAGTTATGTAGATAACTTAACGACCATCACAGCAAACAAATAACACAAAATTAACACACAGGGGTATGTGGACATTGTCTACACCTGGCAAGTCGCACAGTAACAGGCTGGATTGTCGAAGTGAAATACCGGGAGCGTGAGACTGAGATAGGTGGCCAGGGATAACCAACTTTCATTTACAGCGCTAGAACAGATCACTGTAAAATCCACCCACGTAAATCATACATTATCCGAAAAATAGATGTCTTGTTGAAACATGACAGGAAGCTGTTACTAGTAGCATTGTTCTCCTACTCCTTTCCAGGATATCTTTTAATCGGAAATGACGAATCCATTGATGTTTACTTTTCTAGCTCCATCGTAGATTACTGAAATACAGCTTCGTTCTTCTCAGCCTGACCGTCTGGTGTGGCAGTAGAGAAACAATCAACTAAAAAGTGATATACACGATGCCTCAAAGTCATTTGAGGATAAACTTGATTATGACAAATCGCATGGGTCAGCGTCACATGGATCGTCTTTAGACTCACATCAGACCGACTGGCATAATACAATTATGTCTCCTGTGTATAAGTCAGGATACTTACTAGCCGAGGTTCAGAAGGTTGTATCGACCAAACTGACGTGATGAAGAGGATGCTGGAGATGATGAACTTAACGTGCAAGCCGAGTAAACAGAGATCACCATTGAAAGGTATTACAGGGATAGTAAATCACAGCAAGCCGAAATATTAAAGAGAACTTGCATTAACTTGTGCATTTGGTGGCAACGTTTTGTGGTTGCATCTAGCTAAGCCACGTTTTGTACATAAGGCCTTAAATTATCCAGTTAACGGTTATTAACTTCACGGGCATACTCGACAACTCCATGAGTTTTTTCCGGTCAGTTAGTAAAGCATTCTCCACAGTGATCTGTCGGTGACTCAAGGGTATCTCTCAGGTGCCCTCATTAACTACAACAAAAGTACGCTCTGCAAAAGTGGATCCTGATAGCTTCGAAATCCCTTAACTACAAACAGCAGCTCGGAACTTCAGTGTAGTTGCCAGTATCGAAGTGAGGTGCAGTAGTTATCAACCACTGAGACGATGGTTCTACTCGTTTTTCGTCCCGTTTTCAGACGTACTGAAAGTAACCGACTGTTGATAGACACCACACCGGCTTCGACATGTTGCCGACGATCTCCTGAGCAGTAGACCAGAGGTGTCTAAACTACTGGATTTATTTGAATTCAAAGTCGAAAAGAGTGTCGGGTTTGTACACTACATACAGTAGAATGGAAGTCGTTATCACAGTCAATATACAAAATACCAGGAAAATTTAAGATCGCCCATTGACCTCAAACACTGGTAGAATTGGGCGCTTACCGAGTTAAAAATTGTAGCGGGCGTTTCCACAGTGCAGTGTATTATAAAATAGCAACGTCATCTCGAACGTATCCGGTTCATATTGATTGTATACTTAGATATAAGTGCATAACTTTTTGCAAACAGATGGCAGGTGGAAACAACTATTGTGTACAAATGACAAAATTTGACTATTGCATATGCGTATGTCTGTGGATAAATCGGATTCTAAAAATGGACAAATCAAAAGTATCTCAGATATATTGTACATTATACGGTCTTTAGTTGGCCATCTAGCAGTGAGCAACACAACGGTATTAGAAGATCTTTCAGTACTGACGTTTCCGTTACCGTGGGTGGTTTGTGTTACACCAATTTTCTTATCTTGTGTTCAACTATCAGAAACAGCCTTTACGAACCATAAACGCTGGAGTGAACTGCTTCTGATGAATGGAAAATTATCGAAGGTTGATTCTACCAAGCGTAAGATTTTTCTACAAAGATCTCCGTAAAAATAACAATCCATCGCATACACAGAGATTAACTGCCACCGTTGGCAAACATACGTAACAAAAACGCTTCGCATTTGTTCTATT
The DNA here is from genome assembly GCA_014338405.1 of Paragonimus skrjabini miyazakii. Lineage (NCBI taxonomy): Eukaryota > Metazoa > Platyhelminthes > Trematoda > Plagiorchiida > Troglotrematidae > Paragonimus > Paragonimus skrjabini miyazakii. Next base: position 43,549 of record JTDE01002762.1, on the reverse strand, counting down.
TTTTGCAATACAGGTTTTAAAGTGTCGCCTCCATTATGTTTATTAAGTAAGCAGCCTTATACGCGACAGACTCAGTGTTAAAATTGGCGAATACTCCTTTCAGGGCTGGCAAAGTCTCATTGAATAACTGCATGAATTGAATATTCGTCCGTAGCAGCTGACAGTCAAACACACTTCAAGGCACTATAAGTGTTTCCAGTTTGTGAAAGCTTTTGTATCACCATATGCACTGTTTCACAACTGACTGAGAGCGCGGCAGAATGTTCCAGTCATTAAACTACTCTATGGTTAAATTTTCTCTTTGCTTACAAATCACAAAGGGAAGTAATTGCAGTACGTACTTCCCCTGTCAACGTTTTTGAGCACGTTTTCCATGGTGATGGTGGGGTGAATTAGTTTACGTTGATTCTGCTTGATCAATAAACTGTGGCTGTACGATATACTTGTGTTGTCCTGCTAGGATGTCCGGACCACTGCGTGAGAAGGTGGATAGGATTCGCATCCTGCCACACACACACAATTTACACCAAGACGGTGAGTGGAATTAATTTGCCTCCTTCTGGTGATTTGTGACAGGGAAAGCCAATTAATAATGTGTAGACATCAAGCCTGCTCAGAAGCAACATACGGTTGGCGGTTGTGGCGTCCGCTTCAGATTAACCTGTCATAGTGACCGAAGTCTGGGAGTGCCTGAGCATAACACTCACCACAGTGACTTGCGGCGCACTTCTTGTGATTCCACACACACCATAGTGTAAACCCGAAGGAGCGAGACTAGGACACGTGTAGTTGGATGCTTCTGTGTACGACCGGTCGATGTTGGTTAGCTGGTTGGTGGGCCAGTATGGAGTAAAACCCTTATCTCTCCGACGGTAAGATGGTAAAATGGGGAAAAAACATACTGGAAACGTAATGCAAGAAGTAGTTCATTATTGGAGTATATATTATTGCACCCTGTGTAATAGGGATAAGAAAGGCAACTATAAAGCAATAGAAAGTTGAACCAATAAACAAACAAAACATTACTCATACATTGCAACAAAATTGTTGAAGAAACTGACAAGCGGATGGTTGTGATGACCTAGGTTTCTGTAAAGGACAGCGAATGGTTTACCAAGCGAGTGCGACCGTTGGTTGAAATCAACGAACAAGTAACTGACGCAACATACACGAGCCTAATTTATTCATCGTCTCTTCGTCGACGGTGAACTATGAGTATGTTGATGACTTGCTAATCCGAGGTGGTCAGCTCATTCACGGCCGCACTCATGACAACGTCATATAATCATGTCGCCACGACCCATTACACCGATGGATCCTTTGAGCACCGCCCGCTTCACTTCACGGCCCCGTAGTTGTCGGTCACTGAACTTTAGGAAGCACGTCCGGGTCGTATTGCTCCAAAACGTCTGGTTCAGGGCTAAGTCCTCCCAAGAACTGAACGAGTATTACAACGCGAAGATTTACCAACATATCATCCTGTTATTACAGTTTCTGATCACCGGGAGTCCGCCTACTTACTTTCACTTGTCTGTAAAACAGATGCTTCGAAATCCGGTTGTGGCCCATCCCACGTGAATAACCTGGCCAACAAAGATGATTAGTGTTCAGCAAGGCTTCAATCCCATCTGTGTCAGCTCGCCGAATCACTCCGGTTTTCGAAACCGTGCCCGACCATCGAATATTCCCGATGAACCTTAAACACTGCACACGGGAGCGATTCACATAATGCACATTCCGTCGATACAATGTCCAAGTTTCCCTGCCTTACAACAGTGCTAACAGCACTATTGAACGGTAGACAAGTAGCTTCGTTTTTATTTAAAGGTTACAGTTCCTCCAAAACCGCCCATCGAGAGGTCCGAAAGCAGCACTAGCCATTTGCCACTCCACTTCACAGCTCACGATCTAGGGCAAAAAACAACAGAGAGCGACCAACCAGAATTCAGGTCAGAAGGTTAACTCATTCTGCTATATAAGAGCAGGTATCCATCGCACTTCACCAATCCCCACGCTCAAAAACTATACGCTAAAACAATTACGGACTGATTTTGTCATCTAGTTTGATGATAAAACGTTTGCAACCTAAATGCCAAGCTCGGCGAACATAACAATATCAAAACCATCAACCCGAGCTACGAACAACACCACCACGTTTCACAACTATTCTAAAAGTAGTCATTCTCTTTTATTTGTAGTGATAAAATACTGTGTTTACTTTGTGCCGTTTAGAACTTTCATAGCTGTCATAAGTTTTTAGTATGACAACCCATCCGTCGTGATCCACATCTCCTCGTTAAAGTTTTCGAACACATCACGACCATGATTATTTGTTAAACGAATGATGTTTAGAACCTGTTAATTTGCTACAACACGATCGACCGGTTGATTTTTATTCACTATATTTTGATTATATTATTGCAGTGCATTCAGGTGGGTATAATAAAAAACATACCATCTGTCATGGACGTACTCTTGAGACTCTAGTCACTACAGTTTCCATATTCACAGCTGTTCAGTCTGACTAGCTCATAAGTCCGAAGCAAATTCTGGACACTGAAAATGACACTTACATTGTTCGTATTCACTCAGTCGGTTTTCTCATATGTACACCGAAAACAGCGCGTTCGAATATCTTTGAAATACCCTGCATACTTTACAAATTTTAGTCTGCAGTAAATCGTCGTTGTGAAAATTCATGTCTTTCTAGATTCGCCTCTCCCAAATACCTTGAGACATCGTTTAGTGTTTGAATTCTATTCAGTTTTCTCTTATCAAAACAATTATTTTTCTCTCATTCTTCAGATGGTAAGCACTCACTAAAGACTGCCACTTTTGCATTGTGCTTGATGGGATTGATAGCATTCGCTGGTGCTCTGATTCTCTCAATTGTCACACTATTCGCATTCTGCCGCAATAAAATAAAAGGTATCATGCTACTCGCACTGGGACTAACTGCAAGTGAGTAACGATAGACGTTTTGTTTCTGTTTCACACAAAAACACTTTTGATATACATTTTACTCTTGACGAATCGATGTAACTTGAGGGAATCCAGTCAGATTGAAAGGGAATAGAATGTTTTGTCCAACGAACTTCTGTTTGCATCTCAGTCCCAAATTTCCAGAGTGAACATAATCAACAAGTTGTGAAGCAAGGCTACTGTGAGAAATTTCTAAAACGTCAGTTAACGAATATCGTATGGAAAATTACTATCAAACACGAAACGCGGAGGAAGCAACCAGTTGTGCACCTGCCACTAGAAGAAGACATTACCAGTAAACTTTTCTCCTAAAAGCCAACAAAGTGCTAGAACTAGAATTTGTCGCAACCGAAGTCAGCCTTATCCTCTGAAGTTAATGCATGATAGCGTTGTGTTCTAGCAAACCGTTATTACAGATGTCTGGCTGCCTGCCATGCTTCTCAGTTAGGTTACATTGAGCATAATTTGAGCTATTAAGCCTGTATGTCCAAATCCATACGCAATTACGACGTCACCTATTTTGGCGATTAAATCCTAGCAATCCAGATGCCAAGCCAAATAAACAACCGGTCAGTTAAAGCATTAACCCGACGTGTCAACACCAACACCATTCTCAGAAATCACTGCTGTACCTTTTGGTTCATCAGTTCCGCACGTACACATCACTTCAGCCTCTCCGGTAGAGTTAGTTAACACTGCCACACTACGAGAAAATCGTCCAAATGTTTCAGAAGGCGTCGTCCATTTTGCCGTACTAAAGTAGTACTTAAAGGAATCAACAGTCATATTTTGGTACACTTTGTTGAGGCACGTCATTAAGTGATAAACGTTCGAGCGTTCATAGTGTTTCGCCCGATATCCCACGAATTCTGAACAGGCTTGAAAATCCATCTATTGTGGCAGGCTGAGGTTCTTATCACTTACATCCTGTAACTGGAACTACAAGCAGAAGAGAAATTCCTGCAAGCACATCATCAACCTGACCTTCTCTTAACCGATCAAACCCCAGTAAACTAAAACAAACGCTTTTTTCATAAACTTCAGTCTCTTCCACCTTTCGTTATCATTCATGGTAGCCGTTTTGCAGCCAATAACACTATATTTGCGCTACACCCTCCAATACCACCGCTACATCTCCTAAGTCTCTCGTTCAATCGCTCTGGCTTAGTCGTTGAGTCTTCCTCACCGTTTCATTTGCTAGTTATCACCGTTCGGTATAACATCTGGAGTCCACATGTTGTTTATTCATTGGCGCTTCAGTTAGACACCATGATAACGTAACGGTCGGTTATTTAGTTAATACCTTTGATCCACGGTTTACAACACTTGCTATTCGTACAATCGTATTCAACACGTTAATGATCGAATATATTTAAAACTTTCTTCATTTCGCGAGTTGATTCACATTGTTACAAGTGGAGGTAAGTAAATTATAGTATCAATCAGCTTGTATACGGTGTTTATAAATCATACACCTCATAAAAATGAAAACAACACCTACCAATCAAGTCCAGCGACTGACTGCAGCAAGTTGCTTGACCTGTGAAACTCGGACAACACGTGGCACTAACTGGATGAATCATCCTGCAAACTGAAAAAAAACTCAGACAGGTTCACGTTTCTCAATCTGTTGGAAAAGACAAAGCTTCCGTCGTTGTACATATGTATGTTAGCTTGCAGAAAAATCGTTCCTGTTTTAGGCAGATCATATGAATTGTATATTGCTACTTGATCACCAATACATCAAGTGAAAATATTAACAAAATATCACGTTCTAAAAACGATATGACCATTTAGTCACCCGAGTAATATCCAATGGAGTCTCTAGCACAAGAAAATAATATCTTTGCTTAGAATGACAGTTTTGGTTATAACTGTGTAACGGGTGCTACAATAAACTTTTTCGCTGGTTTGTAGAAATAAAAAAGGACAGTGATCCCGCAATACTTGCAATAACTCGAATGTCATGTTACTGATTTTAAACAGGTCAAAACTCCACAAAACGGAAGTCATGGTCTAGGGAATTAATCAGACGGACACAAAAAATGGAAATAAAAATTGTGAGAATGCTGGCTACTTTTGTGTACACATAATGTAAGGTTCAATTTCCAGACATATATTTTATGACAATTACATGGGGGTGCCATGTGGCAGTCTGCTGGGTCAACTTCTAACGGATTTCCTCATGGCTATAGTAGAATCTACATTACTGTGGTGAAAATCTATTATATTCACCGCTTATCCAAATCCCGACATAATGGAAGATCTAACAGGGGGCCAATACAAATGTCACGTTAAAGATACTACATCAGGATTGGACAGATACTCTCAATATTATGCCTTCCGTTATTCGCTAGTTTCCTTGTTTTGTATTCCACCAATAAACGTAAAGTTTTTGACTTTGTATGTGTCAGTACGATCAGCCAATGGGTGACTATGATTTCTTTAATACTTTTGTACGTCTATAAATTGGGCTTCTTGTCTTATGAATACGTACTGTTTACTGCAACTAGTACGAAGTCCTCCTTATTACTTGCGTCGAATGTTTGAATCCGAGTACGATTTCCTAGGCTGTTCGAAGTCCATAATTCCAAGCATTACAATCGAGCGAAAGCCTGTCAAAACCGGTGTTGTACACACGCTACATAGATGATATTCTAGCCAGTTCCGAGAGTTCAAGTGGCCCAAACATGTTATTCTTAAAGTTGAACGAAGCTCATCCGAACTTAAAACTGATGAGAGGGGACGAAACGAATGACTGTCTTCCGTATCTGAACATTGTATTCACTCGAAGATCAGATGGGAAGCCTACTTGGACAAGACAACATGTGCATTTCGAAAGCCTCTGCCCGGTGCAGTATAAAAGAAGGCTAGTCAGGACGCCTTTCCACAGAGCACGGTGGATTTACATAGAAGACAACCTACAGCCGGAGTTAAGCTTAATTACGGATAAATTGTAGGCCAACGGGTACCCGCTGCAATTTATTAGAAACTACAGCTGAGGCATTATCTTAACAGTTTAAGTAACGACGGTAATGATGAGGACCGTGTATCTCGAACTCACGTTTCCGGGAAACAGCTGGTCCCAAATGACGAGGGAGAGTCTAACGGCCGCTGTATCCAGGACTCATAACGCTGCGAACGTGTGCATGGTACAGCGAACCAGAACTGTACCAGTCTTCTCGGTTATACTGTTTATATAAATATTCATACAGCTACAGTATGAGCTACCTAGGGAGGACAAACCGACAATTAGCTGCTTGTATCAGGCAGCAGGTTCAAAAATGGTACAAACCCAATTAGAAACTCCAGGCACTTGTATAGATGCCGATGGGCTGTACCCGTCATCATCAGTTGCAAAGTGCCTTATCCGAACAATACACGGAGTGAAAGTCTTGGTGATTTTTCGAAGCAATCTGAAATGCGTACTGCACTATGCTGAAGCTTTGGTTATCCAACGTCACAGTCCCCTCCTGTGTGTTCAAAAAAATTGTGTTCACGTTGCGGCTGCCCTGGTAGTGCGATTCCCACGATTTTGATTTCTAGTTTTTGTGACAGCAAACTACTGTGTCCGACATATCAAAAACAGGACCGCTTTTGCAGAGAGCTAAGGCTTTTGACTGGCTGGCACACAGTCCGAATCTCGACCAACTGAAATTGACTAAAGCCTAGTGATTCGACAATTATATCGTAACTCTATTAATTTGCCATGTTCTAGAATTTTTCGGTATGGTATTAAATCAATTCAACTCTTCGTGATTACCTATGACATACCACAACAATGCACTGGCGTGTCGAACTCAAGTAAAAAGACTATATCCCAGTGACCTCCCACAAGTGTAGCGAGGAGGAGCGATCGTTATATACTACTCACACGACTGCCATGCAGTAGTGGGTGTTCAAAGGATAGATTTTGACTTCGAAGTAGCCACAGGAAAAATACAAAAAGAAATATCGGAGTGCAGCATTGCATGAAATGGTTCTTGGTACGTAAATGAATGTAAAGAAACTGAGCATCGACGTCTGTGGTAACCGTGACCATCTGGGCCCAGCACCGTACTCAGATGTGTTTTTGTTTGTGGACATGCTGAAATGCATAACCCATGTGTTGTTTTCTTGGGTGAATAATCCTCGTGCCATCCACGTTTTTGCCTCATAACACTTATGAGGCTTTAAATAATCCCGCCGTTTTTACTATTCTGCGTGGTTTCTTCAGCGGCAACGAATTAGATTTTACTTAGTCATCCCACCACGAAAATAGAAGGATGCTTCATTTGTGAACACAGTGACTTCGATTAACAAAATAACTGGATAGTAGTATACTGAAACAATTATACTAAATGTAAATACCTCATTTAGTCGATCCGCTTTGAGCGCTACAGTACTTTTCATGCTAGATTTTCGTTAGATCAATCAAACCCGTTGCAAAACGTATCAGTTTGAAGCAAGGGCAAACGTAATCAGTTGGATGGGATGAGTTGTATCCTTGATCGTTGTTTACAAAATACTGGTAGACAGATGATGTGACACACTCACGCACAAATTAACATGTACAAATGACAACCGCTACTTATCAATGGGTGCAAGACAAGCAGCCAAGATCCTGATCTGATTACGTCACACGCGAAATAAACCATGCTGAAGTAAAAGTTGACGAATCTCGTTTACTCGACTTGTCGGTTAAGTACTATAGCTTGTTAGTCTACGGCTACATGCAATAAGGTGTTTTTGTAGCTTGTGCATTATTTAAGAGCGAATAGGGTTGATCGTTTAGAAATGAACATCTCGCCGTACTTAAAAAGAAGCGTTAATGCCAAAGATAATTTCATAAGAACGTTGACCGTAGTTCAAATCCCGGCCGTGGCAAATTTATAAGCCGCAGATGATTCCTAGCAAAATCATTATGCTGATCTATTAGCTTGTGACCAACAAAGGCCCTCCGAAAGTCAATTATTGAACAAGCTGCAAACAACCGTGATTGACATTCAATTTCAAGTCAGCTAAGACCCCGGCTACCCGTCAGTCATCAAGTCAATGATAGTAAACTGGCAGGAATTTACATCCGAAACCATCCATGGGCATATCGAATAGAACTGGTCCTAGTAGACTTTCAACTGCAGTATAGAAAAACGACTATTGAAGTAGATCAAGAATAAGTTGCGGGAAGATTTGATAACCTGGATGTATCATATAAATTGTTTTGTCATGATTGTCTACTTCTTCCAGTATGGTCGTGAATATTTCTAAAGACTGCATTAGGCAGAGCAGTATCAAACGGAGATTCGACACAATCTTTTGTAAAAACTGCACTGAAAAACTGAATTAGAAGGAATCCAAACAATGCGCAGCATATACTGAGCTTTGATCTTGGTCACTTTTGAAATAATCAACATTATTAGCAAATTTTTTACGTAATAAAGATGCAAGGTTCATTTTTACGCACTCGGCCAAGAACTACTGCAAAAAAATATGATGAGTTTCAATTTTTCTGACCTTCTGTCGAGTATCAGATATTAATGATAAAGTCCGGCAATCAATTGTTTCTCAGGGGCTAGATGCAGTCCTTCTTCCATAGTTCGTTCTATCACCGCTGTTTGTTATAACGTGTTCCGTCATGTAAATTAGGTGAATTACTTAGGTGATGTGACTTGGGGGGCATGCTTATGAACCGTTCTGCACGTGGATGGCAAACTAAAGCGTTCGAACCGTCAGCAACGTGACGTCCCAACCAGTTACGTGCGTCGTGATCCTGTGAGAAAGTGCCAAGATATATTGCATTTTCCTGCAATATGAAAACCATGCTTGTTTACGGATCCCATCCAAACACACACATGATCACATACGTTTTGTAGCGGAAATCGTAATTTGTCCGCTGAAGTAGTCTTAAAGTTTATACGGCAGTCCAGAACATGAGAAATCGTTTATCTGATAACAGCTACTTGGATAGGCGTTCAAACGATTAGCATGTGGAATTAGTTGCTGTTTTCGTCTTTGTCATTGTCATTTGCCACTCGCTTAACTTCTGAAACTCATTGATTGCTAGTGTGTGTCTAAGTGATAATATAATATTTCGCAATTACCCCGTAATTAGCTGAGCCTTGACGCCCACGTTTATCGTGAAAACAGGTTAACTAACCGGTTTTCGAATAGGTGTTCACGAAAAGATCATAGCAACTACACAAGGACAAATAATTTGTAAAGCCACATCGTTAACACGCAACGTCCTCACTGATGTCATTCTGGTTCTCTGAACAGTTAAAGTGCACAGACGTGCAGAACTTAGGAACAGTGCTTGAGAACTGAACACTTTATCCGAAGAAATAAACAGAAATGTAGTGGACTAATCGTGCGATACACAATAAGACAAAACACTAAAGTTTTAGGGTTCAGTAAGTGTGAAAACTAATCTACAGGAAATATAATTTCCAGTGGTTGAAACAGAGTATGGCTTACTTACTGAACAGTTGAACATAAAAAACATTTAGCACTACTTTCGCAGGATATTCTCAACGAGAAAACTCTCTCCAACACAACTATGAATATCAGTTATATTAAACTCAGTAGACAATGTGTTCAGTGTCTGGCCACTATGATACAATCATCTCAACTATGGTGAAGATATTTAACTCATAACTCATGTTTGGTTTGCTTCAATTATTGCTCATTGGCAAACATGATGACGGAAATTTTAGGTTTTACGCTTTTTAAAGGAACCGGGAACTTCGTATTCTGCTTGCATGTGGCCTTCACACTATCGGTTACAAAGCATGCGAAAACGGCAGATAGCTTCGGTCACTAAGCCTAATCGCTCAAATGAATTATTATCTCTAATCGAAAACAAAAGTTACATCCATTTTACTATAAAGCAAACTATCTCAAAAATATTTTTCTAAAAATCTGTCTGCATTCCGTTTAAAAATCAACGCGTCGTTTATCCCAAAGAGATTTCTGAGTTTATGTTGGTGTGAATAGACATACATGGATGTATCTGTGCACGGACTTTTGTTCTATCCTCATGCTAATATGTTTGTTTTTGTTGGTTACGTCATGATCATCTTTACTTCTTAACTGGCTACTCCAAAGTGAACGTTAACTGATACCTTCCTAATTCTGTTCATCTAGTACAAACCTGACAAGCATATTTACGTCACGTATTCTGCATCATAAAGCTACAATATCTTAGCTTACATCTGTTCGTCTCACTACATACCCGTTTTACATGTTTGGACGTCACTTAAAAATTCAAGGTTATCACAACTTGTACTGATCTATACACAACATTTTTCATCATCCCTCGGACCCTTCAAACAGCCCTTTTCCTTGGAATTTCTTACGGCCTCTTATGGAAGTTCTATCGTGAATCGCAAAATCGGCTCATCTCACTCAGGCAACAAGTTCCACCTACCCCGGGTGAATGGTTATTTGCTAGCGTCTGCGCAGGACTTGGTTTGACCACAATTGGAGTCCTCACCTTCTCTTGGAGAGATGAAGTACTGGACATTTAATTAACCAAAAAGGTGACGGCTCGTCCATGACAAATGTGGACTGTACGAGTAAAATTGGACAGTCGGAACAGAACCATTTGTCTACGAAACAATATTATTATGTACATCCTGTTCATTAAAACTTCACTATTCTGTTGACTGATATGTCCTTCTCTCTGTTATAATTACACACTAACCTGCTAAACTTGCATCCTTTAGGGAGGTACATCACAGTCGAAGCTACGCGGGAAAGTGCACGAAGTGAAAAACTCTGCACATAGTATTTGTTTACTTCTATCCTAATCTGCAAGATATACCTTTGATGAGCTAAGCCATTGCCTTGTCACTCTGTGTGTACCTCAGACTGAAACATGTCATGATAAAATGAAAACTATATCACGGAAAGGTACTTGTATCCTCTGAAGCGGAAGGCCAATGGAATTACGTTTGGTCTAATAGTACTTTTTAGACCTATCCTTCATTCATAGGGAGTATCTGATATTACTAAGCGGTTCTTCCTCCGAGAGATACGTAGGAAAGTAAGAAATTATCGCAAATCTGTTTAATATAGTGATTATCCTGGCCCATCTATAAATAGATGACCAAATACATATAACTCCCAGTGACTTTTCATTTCCAAAGACGAATCTCGCGTGGCGCACCAATCAACGGTGATCAAAAGTGGGTGCGACATAAAGCTATTCCGCTGAACGCTAGAACAGCAGATAAGTAATGTATTGCGTCCTCATTGACGCTAATCGAAGGCGATCATACACTTAACGAATCAAATACAACTCACACCAGACTGTATTGTGTCAAGGTCACACTAGCAGCCTTCGTTCCAATATCGATCGACCAGAGTCCGAATTTAAATCCACCCAATCCAACAGTTGAATTCATGGCCCTCAACTACTAGTACATATGATAGGCGAGCGGAGTGAACCTGTTCAGAATGTGGCCAGATTTGCAAATCGAATGTTAGCTTGGCGCATACTCGTGTGCATCGACGCAGGAATGGTCCAGAGCAGGAAATGGACATCCGGTCTATCAAAATCTTTGACTGAGTTAACTGTGACAACAGCTTTCCCATCAAAATTGGTCTCAATCAACTCAGAAGATATGCACATCGAGTCAAACGGAACCGCGAGAAACTCACGCGAATGAAAGCTGCCGGATGAAAATGGCCTCAACGGGAATCGGCTTCTCCTATCAGATGTGCCGATGCACTGGCTCCGTCGTGCCCTACTCAATGTGAACTTCATTATCAGCTCCTGTCACATTTCCCGTGTCGTACTTTGGAGATCATTCGGACGCGTCTGTAAGCGATAAAACGTCACAGGAATACTATCCCCGTTGCCGATCCAACCACCGTCTCGCAGACTAACACGAAATCGAATATTGGGTCCCAAGCTGCTGATCATTCAGAGTGGTTTACCTGTTTGATCCAAACAGTGATCACCCTACGGGAGTCCGATAGCAAGGCTTTCCCTCACAGTGATGAACTACTAGCTAATGCCCGCAGTCCTCAGGCGGGTATTTTCACAGTGGTACAAGCTAAATCGCTGCTGAACATGCACGCTTCACTAGCCTTTCCGTACGCCTGGCGTTTTGTCACTCGACGACGTGGCCGTGTTCACGTCGGAACCCACCTGACTACGAAACAGATACGGAAGGC
>JTDE01002762.1:13401-29953 GCA_014338405.1 Paragonimus skrjabini miyazakii | reverse complement strand
GAAGCCCATATGGCATGGATGGATAAACTCTACCATTCGCTTGAAGGTCATGGTCTTCAGGAAGTGTCACGCTCTCCATTCTCGAATCGTTCTTTGTTCAACCCAGATCGCATCTTCCCCAGAAACTTTATTCGTGTCATTCAGCTCAGACGTAGTCTGTTGCGGACTAAAGTCCGAAATTCACGAGGTGGCCGAAGTGACCACTCAGTTCTCTGCCGTGGTAACTGCGGTCAACCGGAAAGCCTCGCCCATATTCCACAATCATGCTGGATCACCCATGACGCGCGTTGTGCCCGACACAACCGTGTGGCCAAAGACCTGGCAAAACGACTGCGCAACTTAGACTATACAGTCTTTGAGGAGTTGCGAATACCAACGGCGAGCTCGTTTATCAAACCTGATGCGATAGTGGATTGTGACGGCGCTGCTGTAGGCTTGACGTCAGTATAGTTAATGGTTACCGAAGCCAATTTGCTTGGACAGACAAGATTGCGAAGTACGGGATTGACTCTCATAATGCTGCCATTCAATCGGTCCTCTATCCTTTAGCTATGATGTGAACTCTGTTTCTCACTCACCTGTGATCATCTCTTTTTGCGGTATTATATTTCCTTCTTCAAGTAATGCTATTCCTCGACTGGGGCTGCCCTCCTACGCAGTCACGGATTTATGTCCACTGACTGTTCTAGGTTCCCTGAAACCTACGACACATTTATGCGGGGAACCTGGCGTTAACTGTTGCCACCTCTCTGACAGTTGTTTCACTATGAAGGACATTTTTCTGTCCCGATGCGTGAGCCTTGACTGTGATAGCACTTTTGTGCCCTGAAGAGCCTTTTGGATTTTGTGAATACTCACCGTTTACCTATTTTCTTTTTGTTGTTGTTGTTGTTAATTTTCATCTATTTTCCTTCAAATCCTAAACCCGTTTGTTATATACAACCCAAATAACTTTTCATTTGATGATTTGCTCATTAACGCTTGCTATTCTTGTGAGAGGACTTGTCATTTGTTCAGTTTTGCTTACTACGCAGCGTCACACATTTGACAGACAACCTGTTTTTACATTCACCTTTTACATATCTGTTGTTTATTTCTGGTGTCACCGTTTGTTCTTCTCTTGAACGAAGCTGTGTATATTGCTCTTCAAAATAAACGATATATAGTAGCAGTTTGAATGAAACATGTGTATGATATCTTATGCGTGGTCAGCGAACACGTTAATCCAACACGGCGCACATTAAATTAACATTTACACTAAAGGCTGAACGTAACAATCAATTATCCCTCCTGAACGTGGTGATTCGGAGCCATGCTGATATATCTATTCAACGTAATATCTACAGAAAAGAGATCTGGAATGGATAGTTTATCCATTTCAACAGCTTTGTCTCTTTGACGCAGAAAAGCCGTGAAAATATACACACAAAGGATGTGATCACCGATAAATAGTTCTTCTTATGCACATTCTTCCCGAAAGCTAGTTGCCTGGAGTGATTTGTAGACAACAGTATGCAACATCGCAACAGAAAGGAAAAGGTGTCTCTAGCGAAGAAGAAGGCAGTGTATATTTTGTTACCAGTCAGGGGTGATAGATTCGTTGAAGCAGTCGATAGAAACCTCAGTAGCGTTGCCAATAGAACATTGCACCCCACCCTCCAATACTTTCTGTGGCTTCCTTTGATGTATACTCATTTGCTTGTTCCTGTGGAACTAGCTAAGTAGTTCGCAGGACCAGACATTAACTTGAACGTATGATTGAGTATCATCCGTTTGGATAACTAATGGAGTCACTAAGTCAACTACCAACTCAAATTTGGCAAATCGTGTCAATTCGCGTCACATTGTCAACCCGGCCTCTTCTTTTCTTTCGGTTTATCAAAAAACAGTCAAAAACAGTCAAAAAACAGTCGAATTTTGACATGTGGATGATGGCCAAGATGAACTTTTACTGTTGTGCACTTAATCATATGCCTTTCGTTTATTGGAGTCTCCGCGAGGCTGTCTAATGCGAAGATCCTCTGACACTCTTGGCTGAGTTAGAACTCGCAACTCCATTACAGAATTCAACAGCGGACAGTGTAAGCTGGACATGAACTTCACTATCTTTGAAGTCAATTGAAGAATGAATGGACTTATAAGAAGCCTAAGGTGCTTATGGTACATCTGATGCCATCTGGTAAATGTTCTTTGACCAATGATATCTTCGTAGGACGGAAAATCAAATCAATCAAACAAATAGATTATAAATTAACCTGAACAGTAGACCAAAAGTTTCAGATCTCAGAAAAACCAGATCAATTACCGCATATGTCTCCAGCTAACTAACAATTCAATTAGCTGCGCTATCACGCCTCTCAGATTGGCCAACGGGTTAAAACCTGACCGTTACCAATATATTTGCCCTGTGGCCTCTGCTATAGACCATGTTTCTGTTACCCTAGCTTATCTCTCAAGACCCCCTCATCTGTCAGAAAACATCCGTTATGAGTAGGTAAACATTTACTGAAAGGTACAACACAGTACCCTTCATGCAGGTCAACATCCAGTGGCTTAAGACTTCGTTGATTATCTCTTCGAGGAAGTGAGCAAATTGAGTGCAGATATGCAGGTCAAAATTGCGAGTTCATGTTAGATGGGCGACACTTTTGGATTAAAGTACACCGCACAAATATCTCAGTTGGTTCTCTGAAACGGATCGGCATGATATCTTATATTACCTTAAAGATGGTGACAAATAGTTGGTCATGGCTGCACAGTCTGGTCAGCCAGGTCTTATGTAAAGTAGATACTACATTTAAAAGTCGGGCTGCTGGAATACAAGCCAAATCAGTAGGCCTAGGCAGATCATTTATACTAGTTACTTAGAGGTCAGAAAGTCTAGTGCTGGCAATTATGTACTAGGGTTGGTTTAAGTCATAGATTGCAATAACGTAACTATTAGTGATTCTGAGTGTAGAAACATTGTGACTAATAATATTTATGTACCTTCCATCTTGGTATATAGGATTATGGCGATCCAACAAAATGTCTAAAAATCCGTGAACTTGTGGACGAGTCATGACTGACAGGTTTGAGTTGTTGTGAGTAGTCTATCGTAGCACCATTATTTGTCCTCTTGCATTTTTCTGTGAATTTATGGGGAACAGCTTTGAGAAGTCGTTGTATTATTGGTCGATATATTCCAGCACACTCGCTATAAATCTTATTGCTAACGTTAAGAATACCCAACGTTTAAAAATGTCCAATAAGAAGGGTTCTATCACTTAGCTCTATGTTGGTAGTTATCTTGATTTATCATCGGGGAAATTGAATAGGACATTCGTTTGGGAATGATATACGCCCAGTTTTGTTAAGTGTACTCGTAAACTTATTGACAACTTTGGTTGCGCTATGTCTCATACCAGGAGATGGGACACATCTTCTGGTCATATCATCAAAAATGGTGGCTCTGGTTTCTTTTCGAGAGCGCACGAATCAGTGGTTAGGCACTTTTCATTAGACGATTGGAAAGACACTGTTGTTACATTACTAGCTTGCTTTGGATTGACCTCACCGACGGATTGAACAGTGTTTCAGATGCCATCATGAAACCTGATCATGAAGAGTTTTGTAAGACTTACTTCGATTTCAGATTGTTTGATTTCTGGGTGATGCAGGAGTTCCTATTATACATACTAGTCAGTTTCAACTTTCAGCAAACTAGCACGCAAAGCATATGGTATGCAAATTATTTATGTAGTTATCTTGCGAGAATTTGTGAAATCTAAAGATACTGAACAACATTTCACGTGAAGCGTTGAGCTAGAGAGCGAGCAATCAGTACGCTTCCTCTGGTATGCCCGACGCCTGTGTAGGACGGAGTCCTTGCGTCTCTGCTTTGCGAAATAATGTTCTGAGATCCAAACTCCTTGCACCTGTTTCTCTAGACAACGATAGACAGATTAAAACTCAGCAAAAATTACTAGTCAGTAGTTTGTGGGTCAATGGCGCCGACATATTGGAAGGTAAGACACGCAGGCTCAAACGAGTAGTAATCATTGGGACACTAATCTACGGCAATCTAACATGGAATGTGAGTAAGAATAAATTGGGAAGCAGACTGTACAAACCAAATCGGTTAACTTTTGTGTCGATATGAAATGGCTGTGGAAATTTGAGTACTTGCCAGAAATAAGATCATAAGCCCAAAGTTTGTTCAATAGAATGGCCAGTTCGAGTTGATGATGGGGACAAAACTTTATAAAGTATCCCTGATTTTGTTCCCTTATTTGTAACTGTCCTTGTTGTTCCAGATCACCGATTATCCTGAGGAATTCCTGTTTGTCTAGAACAGTTAGTTTAACCATTATTCCTTTGTTTTTTGTACTCGTTTGGCTGGTTAGAAAATCTCGTTATCCGGTCCACCTATTTGTCAACCTGGCTGGAAGACAAAGTGTAAGATTGAGTAAATTATCAATTATCTTGATTAGATTCGGACTTTCAGCTTGAAATGTCATCTTGGAGAGTTATTTTGATGGTTTTAGTCATGTTCTGAAAACAAGGGTATTGTTCATTACCTAGCAGTTGCTTCCCATTACACTTCAAATACTAAATTCGTCCAAAGCCAGAAATTTTTTAATTTGCTTGAAAATTCTAATTGGAGTGATGAGGACAAAAAACTGGGGAGCAAGACTTGTTTTCGTGTATGATCAGACTAACTAAAACACGACTTATGTGACAACAGTTGCCAAAGTGAGTTAGGAAGGATATCAACAAAAAGGCAACGGATTAGATGAACACTAGCAATTGTGCAATGGGTCAAAAAGCTCATGAAAACTGGCCATTTTTTTAGCACTCCGGCAACCTAAAGATACCTTACTCGTTAAAGAAATATAAGTTGGGATCAGTCGAATGAGCGAAAATAGCAATAGAAATTGTCTAACCACAACCTATTTAATCAAACAGTAAGGTGTTCACGCACTCTGTCAGACAGTCACCTTGTAGTACAACCCATATATAATGTTCGGTACGAGCATACAAATGTGTGCACACAGGAGGTGGCTGGAGAACATGGAGTTTCGTTTGAGTTATGATGGAAATAGACCGGAGGCCTACATAAATGTCTGCAAAGTAAATTGTTTTGACTTATTTCTGAAGGATAAATTTTTAACAACCCACTTCTTAATTCCAAAAGACGGCGCTCAATTTGCTCACTGGATAAATCCTGTTCTGTAGCCACTCAGCGTGGCAACCATTTGCCGAAAGTCTATATCGGCTTTTAAGTTTTTGGTGGTACAGAGTTTAAATGAACAATCAGTCAGGCATCCAGTGATGTTCCGCGATTTTTCTTATTGGGATAAAACTATTAAATTTAATGTAATAATCAACCCGAGTCTGCTTCATGTAAACGTTTTCTTTCACCAAAACATCATTTAAAAAGGCAGTTTACAAAAAGGTTATGTAACTGCTGCTAGCAGAATTTTGAATTAGTTTATTGTTACCGGTGGTTGAGTCGAATGCCGATAGAACACTCTTTATGTTGGAATTACTGTTAAATCATATCATGTCGTCTCAGCAGCACTTGTGTATTTTTCAAAGTCTGAACTCAGTTGATCAGTTACCAGCTTGCTGAAACAAATACGCGCTAAGAGAAAGACCAAGGTTTAACTCAGTTTTACTCTCTCTCTCTCTTCGAAGCGGATTTCATTAGTGAAAAAATAGTGTCATATGTACGAGGTAGCAGTTGCTCTTTCAAGTCAGCTCTCTTCCGTGCCCTCATTTCGACCGGTGTGTTTAAGACAGCTGGACAGGTAATCAATTGTCTCCTGTAGAGGTAGGCTAGTGATTAGGGTTGTGGAGCACAGTGAGGACCACTTGAACGTTTCAAATCACGTAAATGGATTGAAACCTGTTTCAACGGCTGTACTTTGTTTTCTTTTAATCAGTTTAGCTAATGGACACCGATGAGCCATTTGGCCAAAAAAATAATTTAATGTGTACGCACATTCAAAAGTGGACTCGAAAATGAACCCTCCCAAGGTAACTTGGACAGACAGTATAATCCGAGCGGATGCGAGTGAAGTTGACTGCGTCAGCAAAAAGTTGTTTATTACTTTTGTTCCAGCCGTTGGCATATAACAATCGTTGAGAAGACGGTAATGTGAATCTTCTAGTGTCAAGCTACCAATCCATCTCCCCGCCCACGTAAACTGTTGTTGGCCTACCAGTTGACGTTTGTCCTTGATGTGACATGTGAAGCTTCCTCGAACGCTTATAAGGAGTAACTCACTCACAACTTAATTGTGCCGGTAATTCCAAGTTCATAGGAGCTCGTAGATCAGTGTGGATATCAATAGTGTATGTAGGAATGACACGAAACCACAAGACCGGTTGACTGCCTCCTGTGAGTTGTACCCACTAGTGATATCTTACTCTGTAAACTTCTGTCTGCCCGAATGCTTTTATACGTTCGTAAGACAAAAGAGGATTGGCCACCACTGAACTAACTCATAGCTGCCACATTCGGTCTTTGAGCCATTAATTAGATTTGTACAATCATCATACACCCTGATTTACACAGGCAGGGGTTTGACAACTGAAATGATCGGGCAGCGTGAACTAATCGATACAAGCCATTGAGCAAAGCCTGACCAAACAGTCGTCCGCAGTCGTCCGAACAGTCGTCATCAGAGGTGTGGTTGACTAAAAGCTTGACTAGCAGTTTACTGCATCATTGGTCCACATGGTAGAGTATCGGCCAACCAATCACAAACGAACCTTGTGGGTGCTACTTAACACTACACCTTTCTCAGTTTAAGATGTTTTGATGTAAATTTATGCTGTCTGAGGTAACTGCCTAGACAAGCTAAATTGGTTTACTCACTGCACCTGGCAGGACCGCGCTGTCTCACTCTGTAGAAGGCAGCCAGTCGCTATATTCTTCAGCCTAGCTGTGTGCCGTCAACCGTGCTACCCGGTCGTCAATCAATTCCAGTTAACCCACTTGGGACGTTTTAAGTTGACAACGAGACATCTTTTGCAGAAAAAGGTATAGAATATTCATAAAATACTCTGCATTGTACCCCCGGAATGAGTACAGATAAAGTCCATTGTTCGAAATGCAATTAGTGACTTCATATAATGGTAACTGAAAGCTTTATGTTCAATATGACGTGCATGAGATAAGCAATTGTTAGCAGCAAGCGTATCTAATTGGCAGTTCCAAAGATGAAGCAACTCGATCAAAGCGAGTATTTTCAGATAGCTACGGTAATGTTTATCCTGATACTTCAACGGACAAGAATGACTAACAAAATGGGGGAGCGGATGTCTAATTTATTCATTAAGAGCTACTTATGACTGTTTCAACCATGAGTAGCCATTTCCGATGTCATAAAAATGCACCAGACCCACTTCTTCAGGAACGTTTTATTCGGAAACCCAGGCCAATATTTTTTGTCTGGCATTTATCTGAAGGTTTGTGTAAGCTTTTTCTCACACTGCACTAATGCATTAAGGGATTCAACAGCCTAATTAATATTTCGGTCAAAGACTAACGCCCGAACAACTCTGACGAAGTATTCATAGTGCAAATTGCACATTAATGTAAACGAGATCAATGAAAAACAAAGATAATATCTATATTAAGAACATTGCCCAACGACAGTGACAGAAGGGGGGACTGTACTTTGTCTGAGACTGCTTTTTTTGCTAAATTGTGGTTCGAAGATTATAGCGCAGACACTGCGTCTTCGTTCAGTTCATATGGACAACGTAAACGTTACTCTATATTGCTTATGACTGAACTCAGAGATGCTCGTTTCTTCGTACAGAATGTATGGGTAATTATGTCATGGCAAACAGGACCGTCTAACAGACATGAGGGTCAGATTTCAACCACCCGCCGAAGAAGCATTAACAAAATGATAGCTTTTAATAAGAAGGAAGTTTGCCTCTGGCTTTACTTCCAATTCCCTTGAGAAATTTTTCCCGGATGTGCGTGCTGCGAGTAGCTGGAAATAGTACCTTACTATAAAAACTTTACCTTTCATTTTGACTACAGCCAACAAGTCTGGACTCGCAGTTTACCCCGCACCCTAAAATCAGCGTTGACGTTGTTCTGACTCCCGAACACTGTTACAAAGACTATAATTGTAAACACTTCGTCAGTAGACATACTTTCAAGGAGTGTTTCATCATCATTCTGATCAATATCACCTACTGTAAATAGGCCGCACCATAACAGTTTGGCGAGCATCACCAGTCTCCCCTGAAAACGCACTTATCGTGTTTCTAAACGGTCTCTCTTCGAACAGCTTGTCGTATAGTAAACTTCATGATTGGCTTTCATGTGGAACGTGCTGAAACGAACTTGACGGTATATGTGAAGATTCTTAAGAAATGCGTAGAATTTAAACTCTAAACGTAACTGGAGTTATACACTGACTGTCACAGACATCCCGCGTAAGACTAAGTGAACCAAATACGGCCATTTAAAAATAACTAAATGAGTAAACAAGAAGTACATTGTTGACACGCGACGTCGACGTGAGAGCGAGCGCACAACAATAAAGCGGAATGACGAACGAGCGCGCAGCACCAGTGTGTAACAGGCAAACCAGACGTTCTGGCTTCGTGTACCCGTTACACTCGTAAACCAAATTTGAGCAACGTGGAGACACCGGGAGACACCGTTCTTTTGAATTAAAGGTTCCACCGATAGTCCTGTAAAGGGAGACAACAGAAACAAGCGTGAGCCAAAGACCCTAGTAAGACATGCACACAACTTACACAATCGAGAATCAAAATGGCGCCAATAACACGACAGCACGATACGTTACAAGTAGTACGTTCGAGTGCGCGGGGTACTTGTCGAAATTTCGACCCGTTCATGCAAAAGTTGGAAACAAAGAGAGTATAAATGACAATCGTAACTTTAACGTAGTTACTAGTCAACAAATAGGGTCGTTAAACCGACCGCCTATGGGTGACAAGCATCAAACTATTTCCTAAAAAGGGAACAGCCAAAATTTCACCAAACTTCTTAAGTGGCTATAACAACAAAAGTTTTCGTACAAACAATATTTTTACGAATGAAGGTTCAAATGAATATTGCGGTGTCAATTTAACTCGTTCACGTTTGTTCGCACTTCACTTTCTTCGACCGTTTGTTTGAACTACTCAGTTCTCTTACCACCTATTAGAAGATATAGAGCCGTTGGTGAAACTTTCTTAAACTGCGACATTGTTTTTGGCGGCATTAGCAGATTGAACCTGGATCAAATTGCCAGCGATCTTGACACTTAGTTATCAGTCACCAGTCAGGTAGCGGTTTTATTACTCACAGTCATTCCACCCAAGCTATACTTCAGCATCGGTCGCCACTGATTCCGCTATTTACCAGCAATAGTAGTACACTTAGTCGGTCTACCGACTATCGAGTGACTATTGAGTGTCTTACGTTAGTCACTCAACAATTTCACGAATAAATCAATTTAGACTTCACTGTTTGCTACTTTGCGAACGAGACAAATGGGAAGGACGTGGATTGCATGTTCAAAACTCAATTGCTATCGGTTTAGTTTTGTTTAGTCACACCATCTGACCATTATTTCGTGAGCGCGGCTTCAAATTAGTCTGCCATTTGCAATGTATTTTGTGGTGAGTTGCGGACGGTGGGTTTTCGTTCTATTGATCAGTAGGATATTCTTGTTGATTTCACCTGAGTGGCATATTGTTGTATTTCCAACTGAGTTATTCCATTTTCATAAATGGCTGGAAATTGTGCAAGTTCAGTTTGCATTTTGATGGTCCCTTAGTTATGGCAGACTAGTGAGCGTTTAATTTAATTGTTCGACGTAATATTCTCATTGCTTTTACTGTAGTGGCATATTGTCTTATTTCTAGTATTAACTGAGTTATTCCGTTTTCAGTAAGACTGTGGAAACTTGTATAATGGCCGAAAATTGTTCAAGTTCACTTTGCATTTTGATGGTCCTCACTTATGACAGACTAATGAACGCTAATGCACGCTAGCGTGCACTCTTCTCATCATTTCAATTCTCAACTTGTGTACAATTCGTTTCTATCCCTGAAGTTATTTCTGACTCACATGAGGATGGTGCAAACTTGGCCTACATAGTCTAACTCCTTCTTCACCAAATTTGTTGAGCTGTTTGGTCAGTGAGTAAAAACGTTGATGTTTTCACTCACCAGACGTAGACCAACTAGAGAATTAATAACGACTGTTTAGCCAGTCGTGCACATGCTACGATCCCGTTCGGAACTATCACTATCGAATAACTAAGAATGAAAACAAGCGACATTATAGAATGTAGTCTTAGAGTTAATAGTTATTTACTGTAGCTGGAGTGTTATTCTGTAATGTGCGGTGATCAACGTCTGTCTCCATCCCGCACCTCATAATCAGTTGACGTAAATGTCTTCCTGAAGGGCATACTGCTCAATGTATAGTTTCCTGTGTTCGATTTCCGAAGATCGTTGTTTTCTAGATTTACCAAGAATCCATCTTCTTTCAGTAAGATTTACTGCATAAAATGTTTTGAGGTTACTGTTCCCTTACGAAATCAAGGCCACAGAAGGACCTTTATCATATACATACATATACATATCCGGATCTTTATAGATAAGTCGACCATGGTTTCATCCAGATCCAGAGGCGAATCCAGTCTTAATTTTTTTCTGGTAATTTCCACTACAGCTCAGTATCCTTATTGTTGCATTAACTACAAAACCGATAAAGCAGATTTTTCAGTGATGATAGAAGTGACTATAAAAAACTGCCCATAAGTGTTATGGAGATTATTGGTACGAATGTAATGATTGGTATTGATGAGATGATTTGAGTGACCGAAACTTGAGGACTCATTTTTCGAGATGTAGAGAGTGCATTGTTGAAATGACTTGAACAACAATACCGTAGCAACAAAAGTGGTAGAGTAAACGCATAAAAGACAGTACACCATGGATTCACATTGACGTCAGGTTAGAGAATCTTAACATCAAAATGTTAATCCTTGAACGCAGATCAAACATACGACGGTATAAACAAAATGTGTGTTCACATATGCATGTGATAGATCAGATGAGAAATGATCAACGTGAACCAGTTCACGTTCAAACGGCGCAAGACGAAAACCAGTAGCTTCGACAGAGCGTCCAGAGTACCCATACGTCTGTACTAGAACAACGCATCCAGAGCTTTAACAATTTCCACTCATGAGAAAAATCTATGGAATTCCCGCTACCCGTCGGCAGTGAATGTACTTCGTAACTGTTAGTGTTGCCTGGTTGCAAGAATAACTATGCTGCACGCAATACGGATTACACTACGATTTAATTGGTTCACTTGCTGTGTTATTGCTACTGCGTAGAAACTAGCTCTGGGTTTGAACAACTGAGATTAATAATGTGTATTTCTAAGTACTACATCTGGTGTCGCAGTCAGTGAGATTCTTGTGATGAATTTTTGCAGTTTGGAAATTCCGAATACTCACTCTGGCTCACGGGTTATTAAGGATTACTTAGAACGTTAAAAATTAGGCATATTGCGCTTATAAATATAAGAGGGGGAAAAAACACCGCATTTCTTCACGGTCAGTAGCAACGATGCATAAGCTTTGGTTAAAAATGTGACTTTTCCCGATTTTCTTACTTCACTTCAGTGCGCCTCTTTGAAGCATCCGGTGCTTATGCATGTTCAGCCTGTCAGGTTCGAAGCTGTGGAAACAGCGAAATTCCATACTTTAATGAGAAAAGAAAATCAAAGTATTTGTGTATTTATCTTTCAACTACGAACTCAAGCTTCATGATGTAATTTCGGTGATCAACTACAGATTCAGCCTGTTGGGAATCACTATCCCCTTGGTCTTCAGCACAAGTTAGTACTGCTGGATGAGATATCTTTTCAACCTCCCAAAACTCCCTGTGAACAAATCGAAAATGTTAAGGCCGCGGTAAATGAAAAACCGGCTGTTATATAAGGTCAACGATGCTGAGAAGCAGACACACCACCACCACCACCACCACCAACAACAACAGAGCAAAAAGTTAACCTACTAAAGAAATGCAAAACTTAAGCCTCATCATTATAACTCTGCCCAAAAGCGAAACTACTGTCATGTGATCATAAACAATCTTGAATTTCCGCAATTTCACATGCCGTAAATATGGTAAGGTAGACCACATTCAACTCGTCTGCCGTAGTTCAAAGACGTGTTTAGTCAGACTTCTTTAGAAGAGCAGAGTCTCACATCTGACCTTCAACCCAATGCTGTTACTGTAAATTCTCTTAGTTTTATTGATCCTACGCACCATATAACACAATCGTCTACTGTTAACAGTGGTCCGAAACATTCATTTATTAATAATACCGGTAATGTTGAATCTTTTATTTCGTTTGATTATATGGAGCGGCTGAAATATCCCGTTGTCTTGAAGCCTGCTGGTATTACTGCGTATGTTTCAATTATTCTTGGCAAATGTGGACTTTTGTTTACAAATGCACAGCATCTCCATTTTTTGTCATTAATTCTAGTCCATCTATTATTGGTCCTAGGTGCAGGAAGATTTTGAAGCTTTCTTTTGCGCTGTCCGTTAAATAATTCAAGACTAGAACTCTCTAATGGATTTTACGTTGTTTAAATACTTCTAGTGGTATACAAATTATGACAGTCAGCGTTGACTTTTCAGTTACACCCAGTTCTATGAAAGGTCAAATAATTCCATTTGGTCTCCGTGAGGCAGTACTTAATACATTCTCTGGGAATACTGATTTATGTGAATTCATTCACATGGAACATTCTAATAGTAGTGCCTTTAAAATGTGACAATAGAATACCGAGATTATGCGGTGACTACCGCGTTACTTTAAATAAGTGCTTACTACAAAACAGTTATACAACAGTGGAACCAAAAGACATCCTCCATCGATTTGTTAGTTCAAAATACTTTTTGAAACTTGCTCTCAAAGATGCTTATTTGCAAATTCCTATTCAGATCGTTGAACACAATAAACATTCCACTTGAACTTTTCAAGTATAATTCTTTACCTCTTGGATTAAGTGTTCCTCCGGCAATTTTTCAAGATTTGTTAAACGTAGTCTGTGCTAATTTTGAGCGTGCTGCAGTCTGCCAGGACGACATTACCGTACATAGTTCTCATAAACGTATTCATGATGACAGATTGCTCGCGTTACTTGAAGGATTTTATGTTTACATTGTTGTTGTTTATCATGCGAATTGTCTTTTTGGTACTACGAAATTTTCCTGTCTAAGGTATTTGGGTGATGAAACCGGTTTTCGATCTGACCCTTAGAAATTTTCATTTTTGTCCAAGGCTTTCATTCTAAAGACGGTTGAAAAGTTGTGTTTGCTCACTGATTTTCCCCAATATTATTCCCGTTTTATCCCAAACATTGCCCGAAAAGCAGATTCCCTTTTTCTGATTACCTCTTCGAACAGATTTGTGTGTACTGATGCTCATGAGACTATATTACGTCACTTATTAAGCTTTCTTGCCATATGTTCTGTTCCACGATCACTTTCTCCTAAGCTTTCATCTACAGCGATTACAAATGCGTTTCCTACGGGTTTAGGTACTGTACTATAGCATGATAGATATTCAGTGTTGTGAACGTTGAGACTTCTTAATCCAACAGAGCGCGGGTATGCTCCAATACAAATAAAGACGCTTGCTGTTTATTGGGCTGTTACCCGTCTACATAAAAACCTCTGTCGTTCGCTATTTACCATTACAACTGACCCCGAGGCCTTAAAGTTTATTCACCGTCCCAATGAATCCCTCGTCGAATCCTAAACATCCATGATTTTGCGGTGGGGCATTGCTCTCTCAGCATATTCGTACAATATCCAACATCGATTATCCAAATGCATACAACATGCCGACTACCTTTCCGCATAAACTTGTTGCGCAGAGGCTGGAAATTTTGATTGTCTTTTAGATCAGCCGTTACCAGTGAGTCAAACGAATCTGATTTTCGATAGGGGAAAATATTTTCATTCTGTTATTTCGGCCATATATAAAGGATGGAATTCAACTACGAAACACAATTTTACGGAAATTCATACATCTCACATAAAGCTCTCACTTACTCCCGAGACTGTTTTTTGTTATAACAGTAGAATTGTTGTGTTTCCTACACTTTACTCTGTAACTTTGGATGACGTATTCTGGGCACTTTGGTGTAGAAAAAGTGAAGCCATTGGCACATCTGAAATGTTTGTAACAGGTGATTGGTGCAGACTTGCACGGAAGGCACGTTATTGGGCCAGCTGTATACACAGAAATCATTTCAAACGATCCCAGTGGGTTCTATGGTCGGTGCTTTGTGAAGTTTCGTAACGCATGAGTGCGGATTATTGTGGTCCATTTCTGGATAAATACTATGAGATGGTCATACTTGACTCATACTGCCGCTGGCCAGAAGAGCAATTCACAACTTCAACGTGCGCTGACTTCACAGATACTGCATTTCGGAGGACTTTTATGCGAGAATGAGTTGCTTGTGCAGTGATTACCGACAATGGCAGTCATTTTGCCGTGCACAAGGTGAAAGACTTGTTGAGTAGATCCGGTTACCAGCATCCGTTGACTGCACTCAGGATCCTCACTCCAGTGGAGCAGATAAGTATTTCGTATGTACTTCGAAGAGTGCAATAATATCCACGAACTCAACCACTTTTGTTAAGCGATGAACTTCAGCCTTCCAGTGGAATAGCACTCAACACTCTGGGCGCTCGTATATGTTGATTACTCGACTTAGCTGATGGTTCTGTTCATCACGGACATGTTGATCAAATCGTATATAATCCATTGGACACTATGGATATATGATGTGGTACTAAAATTTCTGTTTCCGAGTCTGTTTCAGATTTAAATTTAGTTACCAAAGAAGTATATGCGATCGAGCGTGAGCGGACGAAAGCTTTTGAGTATCTAAAGAAGAAGCAACATCATGACTACAACAACTCATACTTTTATTTAAACAGCGACGAGTGTACTGATTGTAATTTGTAACTGAACACTGTAGTAGTGTTGTCTGATTGCATGAATAAATACGCTGAATATAATACGGATTACAGTACTTTTTGGTTGATTTAACCGTTGTGTTATTGCTAGTGCGTAGAAACTAATCCAGGGTTTGAGGCAAGTGTTGCGTATTTCCAACTACTACACCATCTTCTTTAATTTTCACAACTTGCCCTCCTTTTCAAGGCATGGTTTACGGACCAGCTCAGGAAAATCGACGACATGGATTAACAGTTCTTATTTATTGGCGTGATAACTACGGGTTGTCTCCATCGGACTAGTGGGGTAAAGAGCCAAACCCAGCAATTTCAGGTTGTGATACACACCAATCTAGGGGAAGCAACGCTAGTCTTGTAGGCGCTAACAGTCATATCAGGCATGTTTAAACAGTAAGACCAACCCTGAATTACAATTGTCTCAAGCTAGAAAGGACTCCAGACCGGGAAAGCCAACAACAACACCAACAACAGCAGCATCAGGGTTGATCCAGACATGCATGAAATAACAAGAACATAGTTAAAGGATTGTAACGATAAAAAGGGCCTGACAAGAGATGGAATGAATTTAAGAGATAAATAGTTGAAGGTTATTAGATCAACTACCATCAAAAATTAGTGGAACAAAATATTCGTCCAATTTTCTATTCAATTTAGGAATTTCAACAAAAAAAAAACAGAAGTAGCAATGTTCGAAAGTACACTGAGCACTTACACACCCCTTGGTGTTAAGTCCCAATCTCTGCCCTGAAATTCCTTCACCACTACCACCAACAACAACAAAAATAACACGTTTTGGAGATAAACAAGCACTGAAACATATGTCATATTTATACGAAATATTCGACCGGTACAGAAACGATTTTCGTGTAAATCGATACCGTAGAAGACAGTAAGGTAATAAGGTTACAGCGAGTACTTCTAGTTACAACTGCACCAATAAACAGAAGGTTACACAATTCATAAGTACTTTTAGACGGTTAATGGTTAGAACTAATTTTCACTTGTTATTGAAGTCTACATCATCCGAAGGCATAATATGAGAACAACACACGTTGTCAAATTCAACGATTCATTTGCGTGGTGTTATGTAGACGGAATCCCAAATCGCTTGCCGTCTGACAGACACCACTTACTAGCAGTCGTCTTGCAGCCCTGTGTGTGCACAAATCGTGGACTGACTCCGAGTGTCTCATTTGAAATGGATACTACTGTTGTGATCCAAAAACGCGGATGGCACGGCGGTTGTTTGTTCGACAAACCAACACATGGGTTAAGCATTTAAACAAGACTTGGAACAAAACCACTCATTTGCACGCGGTATTCGGCCCCAGAAATTTTCGGTTGTCGCAGACGTCAATGCTCAGTTCCATTAAGTAGCAGGGACTCCCATAGGTGATACTGCACTCTGATTTTCCTTTCTGCACTTTTCCTGCGGCTTGTACGGTGTCAAAACATATGCTCCGGTCCTACAACTGAATAGCAGTTGTATGAGTAGTATGTT